>CAJNDT010005896.1:323829-499467 GCA_905221615.1 Symbiodinium sp. CCMP2592 | reverse complement strand
TGGATGTGGTGGTCGCGGGATTCTCTTTTGCAGATGTGATGTGTTCGGGGTCTGTGGTGGTAGTTTGTTGTGGTTGGTGGTTGTTGGTGGTGTTGATAGTTGTGGTCGGGACACCGCAAGACTGCATGTTCCATTTTCTCGGTCCTGGTAGCGCTCAGCCAATCAAGATAGTTGATGCTCTGACAAGTATAGATGGCACAGCTTGCAATGCTGCTGGTGTTGATACTACCGTGCTGACGTATGACAGTCATGCAGGTGACACTCGTCGAAGACACAAAGCATGTTCTCCGTTGCGGAAACCGCTGCTTTGCAGGGCTTGAGCAGACAGTTTGCGTGCAACATGATTTTTGCCGCGTAAAAAGACCAGCACGAAGCTGTGAAGCACTGCGGTTACATGTTTTTGTTCTGCTGTGGAGCTAGCAACAACCTACCCACAGATCATGTGCATAAAATCGCCAAAACATTTTCCAACCTGCCAATGCTAGCTTGCACGCGCGTCGGTCGATGGAGAAACAGCTCAGAAGCCAGCATAGCACCAATAGTGTGTGCTGCAGTGCGAAACCGAGTTTTGTACTGTAACATATATCCGTGACTTGCACCCGAAGCGGGGCAACACCTGGTAAGCGCAGGCTGGCTACCAAGACCAGGTCAACTTTGGACTTGTGCCTCAGCATATGTACAAGCGAAGACTGCACGAAGGCAAGTATCCGCAAGGTATAGATGGCAGCAAAGACATTGAGCAGGAGCTGGAGCGTAACAGCAGGGCTGCTCCGGTTAAGTGGATGTGCCGCGGTAACAGTAGTAGTAGTAGTAGTAGTAGTAGTAGTAGTAGTAGTAGTAGTAGTAGTAGTAGTAGTAATAGTAGTAGTAGTAGTAGCAGTAGTAGTAGTAGTAGCAGTAGCAATGGCCATAGCAGTAGTAGTAATATCATAATGACAGCAGCAGCAGCAGCAGGAGGAGGAGGAGGAGTAGTAGTAGTAGTCGTAGTCGTAGTAGCAGCAGAAGCAGTGGTAGTAGTAGTCCTAGTGGCATCACAATTGGCAGGACAAGGCTCTGGCATGCTTTGGCTTCTAGGATGTTTTCCCCGGCCGATTTCGAAATCCCCTTTCCGCTGATTCACTCTCGACAAGCAAACGGGAATGCAACTCTGATGCAGTCCTTCAATCCTCAACCTCGTGGCTGAGTCCGCGCTCAAACAAAACAAGCTCGCAACTCCCGATGCTCCAGAAAAGCTAAAGCTCATGCACATTCGAGGTCACTTTGATCTCTGTGCCATCAGGCTGCTGCCGTCGATTGCGGAAATACCTAGCCGGGTGCAAGAGCGGACTCGAAGATCAGAAGTTTGTTCACTTAGCTCGAAATGCGACAATGGGGAGTCTGAGCTTCGAACCTAAGCCTTAAGCGGGCTCTTCTGGCTGTTTGTTGGGTCTCGGATTGAGGATCGGCCTGACAGGGATGCATGGTCTAAACTAGGTTTTCATCCAAAACATTGGCTTGTGACCAACCGATTCTGGACGTGGGCAATGTGTCTGCAAAGCCTTCGCAGAAGTTCAAGGGCTTTTCATAACAGCTGCCGGAGCCGAGCCACAGTTTCAGCTCGCGACAACTGCCCCCATTAGCATACTGCCGAAATGATGTCAATGGAGCAAGGTACTGCCACCATCCTGAAAACATTCTCAGCCGCGACAATCGCCGACCGTATACTCCACGTATACCTACCTCTACTACTTCCACCGAAAAATGAAGTCAATCAGCCCAGATTCGTGTGTGTGCCGTCTTTTTCTCTGTTGTTTGTACACCCCGTTGTCTTCTATTGCTGTAATGATGATGACGACAATCACTCTGCACAGGCACGGGACTGCTCTCACAACGACTTCTCTTTGGCATCGAGCATGGCCAAGCGGTGGGCGAAGACGAGGAACCAGACCTGGATTCAGCGGTTCAAACGGTCTGCAAAACGTGTTCGACTTTGGAGACTCGAGCTTGTGGTTCCTTGAGGAAATGCACTTGGTGGTTGAGGCTTTTGGCGCCGAGTTCGGGCTTTGTCGAGGTTTAGCCGTACCGCAACTACCGCACCCTTCCAACGTAACACCTTAACACCGCTGCTGGGATTGCACGTCTCTATGATCTTCAGATCCGTGGATCCATAGATCACCGGATGACAAATTGTGGGTTCAGGAAGGGTTTCTGTTTGCGGTGATGTCCTCTTTGCTGCAAAAATGCGGCATCTCAACGATTAGGTGGATACTGTCAACTCCGACTGCGATAGTGTAAATGACGAGGCCTGAAAGGCACTAGGCCTTGCACCTCAATATTCAACTCGTGGCCCAAAGCACGCATCAGCCGCTAGCCGAATATCCTCCTGCCTCGCCAACACAACTGCTTGGTGCTATCGAAGGCTTGTCTTGCCTCCGACGTCAACTTTAAACACCGGCACGGGCTGAATGAGAGAAGTGCCGGGCATCGCACGCTTGCAGCCAGCAGGACAAATTTTCTGCCACCGAGGCTTTCTTCGCTTTCGCCAATCTGCAGGCGAGGTGCTGGCTGATGGAGGTGTGGGACTGAAGGGCCAAATCTTCAGGTTCTTGGGTAAAGTTTGTGCTCTGAGCGTCGGGTCAAGTCCACAGCACAGATCGTCGTGAGAATTCAGCTATGCCGTGAATCCAACAAGGCATGCTGAAGGCTTAGAGGGCTGGCCGGTCCAATCCCGCACAGTTCGATGGTCAGGCATGCAACGCCAGCAGCTCGTGCACAAAAATGTGCTCGACACTCGAACGCCTACCTACAGCAAACCATCCGGACGCCCAACCCCAATCCTACACCGAGCAACTTCTGACAACCTAAGCAAAATTGGCGGTCTGTGAACCCAGAGCCCTTGACACTGTCACCGACGAAGCCGTTCACTGCTACACATCGAAGCCTCGAATAAGGCCTCACATGCAGCGTTTCCAAAACATACATCCGAAAAAGAAAATCAGTCCATGAAACCTTAAAGCGCAAAGATCTTGGAATACCTTGACCTAACTATGAACGTTTTGTGAGTGGCAGCTAGGCCTCTGCCACGCCTGCTCCACAGGCTCCTGCACCGCACGAGACTATACCCACATTGTCTATGGAACCGTTGCACATCAAATTGCATGATTGCAAGGCATGCATGAGTTGCTAACTGCTACATACTGACCAACTCCTTCGCCAAGAAAGGAGACCCCTTCTGGAATTCCTGCTACGAATCTACTGAGCTTTGCAACTTAAGCTCCTGAACGAAGCTTTGCAAAGAGCCGTGAATCCCAAAGCGTTCTCGCTGCGGCATCAGATTTAAGTACAAACAAACCATGCAAGGTCGAGTCTGGCACGACGTAGTCCAAATCATGTTGGTAAGTCTGCTCTTTCATGAGACTACTGCGGAGTATTGTCCAGAAGAGTAGAAACAATTGAGGAACTTGAGACGGGAGAATCCAGTCGGGGATGCTTCCCACCGCTCCCAGCTCCACCAGTCCTAACATTATTCTTCTTTCCTGCTTGATCATCGCGTTCCTACTTAACAGCGGCGTGCGGGCTCCTCGCGAGCAGTTGAACTTGCAGTGCGGGCAGCAGGCCCTAGCTCCTGCCGAGCGTGGGAGACTGCAGCGAGGAGTCTCCAAGGAAGCCACCACTGCAAAGCCCGAAGGCCTCAAAACACGGCGTCTTGCCAGTCTTTTCTCTTCACAGTTGAAGTGAAGTGACTGTCAGTATCGCCACTGTACGTGATGGGCCGCGATGGCTACTGAACACGGCCTCTGAATCTCGCAACCCTGAGCTGCAAGTCACCAGGTCACTGAAGCGGAACACCCAAGCCTGAAACTCAATGTGAACCAACTCAACATGCCCGGTTTGCGGCACCGAAGCCAACAACACAAGAAGACACGAAAGGCCAATTCCCGCGAGCCTGAACCGCAGAAAGACCTTCAAGCCGTGAGCACGCTCTCCCCGAAGGTCCAAAAGCACTCTCCGCCGTCGATTCTTCGGCAGCTGAGGAAGCGTCTCCACCTTTGCGATGCGCAGATGCAGACAAACCTTGCAGGAACCTCTTTTGGGTCAACGCCCTCTCTATTGATACTGCACGTGGTATTGGCGTGTGTCCGGGCGAGATCCTCGTGTGCCTGATTCTGATAGGCGGGAAAACCGGGCTGTATGATGACGTTCAATGCCACAGGCCAGCTGTTTGTCAAAGGTACCTCCAGACAAAGGCACGTCATGGATTCATGGATGGCGGTTCCAGGTGACTGACCGTCAGCTGTTACAGGCTTCCATGCCATTGGAGAAGATTCCGGCCTCCGCCTTTAGATGTGATCCCGCAGTTTCACTAACGAAGCGCCCATGCACCACAAAATTCCCACCCGAAGCACCGGCACAGTTCAGCCATGAAGGGAGTGAAGCTCTTGATATGCACAGGCATACGTTGGACTCCGAAATCAAACTCTACAGAGTTGCACGTTGAGGTGAGGCTACAGGCCGCTGGCCAACAGCAGACGGACTGTTCGGCTCGGCTTACCGTGAGGGCTCCTTGATGGTTTGGACTGCTCATCACGCTGTGCACGATGCTGTTGAAAGCAAATTACGAAGGTAGTCTAAGGCTCCGAACACCAAGAAGTGGCATCCACCAACACCCGACAAACGGATACACTAAGTGACCCAAGCCTCTGTGACGCCTAATGTCGCCACCCAGATTTACCTGTTGCATGCAGTAACAACAGGATTTCAGTGAGCGCCCTAGGCACAAAAACGGCGGACTACCCTTGGAGGAACAGGACAAGAAAGGCCGTGTGGATTTCTGGAACAGGGCCTTCTCAAATCCAGATACTCCATTCAGGAATATCGAAGCACAACTTCACTCTGCGAAAACCATCCAAATCGGAAGGCACTTACATACATCCTCTTACACATCAGCATCCCGAAGAAATAAGCAGAGCAGAAAACCATCCAAGCTCCAAAACTCGGGCCCCAACGAAGCGCCGTCTCTCGCCTAAACACTCTCACTCCCTCCCCAAGCCATGCCACCTCCGTCAAGACCTAGGCCTGATACGGACGTTCCGAAGCCAGCGTAACCACAGAAGTAAAGTCTGGAAGCCTGCGACAACTGTGGCGCTGTGGATCGCTCCGGCCTGCGCCGGCAGCGAAGCTGACAGAGGGAGCTCTCCCTGAGGTCTTATACCACCAAATTTCTGCTTCGGATGCTTAAGATTTGTCAACTGGTGTTTTTCAATTTTCGCCCACTTCGCCAGGTTAACATTAATGACTGCAAAGACACATCACAAAGCACAAGGTACGAACGGATGAGCAAATCGCTCGAGCCGGCAATTACTGCAGGTGGCTTAGCTGGACGTGAGGCTCCGTGAGAGAGTAGGTTCGGTTCTCATGATAGCTCTCGAAGCTTGCCTGTGTCAGCCACTGGCACGGGCTCACTGAAGTGTCTCCTCACCAGGGTTCACGGATTCAGGAATGCAGAGGACTTCCCGGCTGCTAGCAAGAAGTTCCAGTAGGTCAAGGACATCAGTGATTCCTTTCGAAGCTGCACGGCAGCACCTTGCTCGGATATCCAATTCCCCTACCCGGGCCTTCTCGGCCATTACTATACTTCGCACTGCAGTTAATACTGGGATATGATCCGGTCGACCCTACACAATCGCGCTACAGCAGAAAACTTGTCACATCTTGTCACTCACACACTTAGAACGTGCAACTCACACTATCCAAGCCTTAGCCATTTGGTCAAGTGATCGCCGAAGGCGAAGAACTTCGAGATGCCAAAGCCTGGAAGCCACAGTCCGCTGAAGTTAAAAGGTGATCAAACGAAATAAAATACCAAGTTGGACCATGTTTAGACAAAACGTTGTGCACGCTCGAAGTGCATCACGGAATACCCTATGCAGAAAGTGCGGACACCTCTCAGGCTCTGCGGCGTCGTGGCTTGCGCTTGCAGCCTGACGGTCGCCCCAACCCCCGGCACATGGTCAAGAGCCCTGCGTGACCACCTTTAGGTTGAACGCATCAAGAATCTGCTTCCCTGGCATGTTCATTCCGCGACTCGCAATGTTCCACATACTGCTCCCGCTAAAATCCACTGGGGCAAGTTGCAGTGGACAGCTCATACCCCTCTAAAAAGTTGATGCCTCTTTTCTCATTAAGATTCTAGAACTGACATGGCAGTGATGGCATTCCTTTTGGATCAACTTGCCCTGCTGGCTGAACGATGTTTGATCTGCAGCTTAGTTGGGTGTGGCGCAGTAAGGGTGCACTCATCAATCTCCATGGTGGGCAGCTGAGACAGTGGCTGCCGAGCAGGAACTGCCTTCCTGATGTCAGGGGCAAGCGGCGCTACTTCCACGGGCTTATTAACCTCGACTTTGTATCCGGCGAAAACATGAAACAGCTTGCGAGCTTGATGATGCATTGGATGCATTGTTCATCATGGACCCAGCCTGCGGAATGTCCGACGACCACTCCGGTCGCACATCACCATGAAGTTCTGCCTCATGCTGCAATAGCGACGACAGCAAACAATTCCGCATGACCATATGCTTCTGTCCTTGACGCCCACACTCTGGATTTCAGACGTTTAATTTACAGTCGAAGCGCGGGCAATCGCAAACCTGCTCGTGTCACGCGAGATTCACCCACTGTCTGTCCCCAAAATGCAATCTTCGTCGTGATCATATGAGCTGCAGTCCGGAGCATGAAGCTTCTGCTAGCACAGGCCGGAAGAACTCTGGAGACGTGCAAATCGCGGCTGGGCTGCTAAGAGTGCAATGGCCTCCAAGTCTCCAGCTGTGGAGCTCCGCCTGCCCAGGATCTCTGCGTGGCCGTGACAAGCGAGCTGTCAGATCCTGTTCCCGAGGCTACGGCCTTCCGGTGGCGGTGCTTCCTTCCGGTTGCACAGCAGCACATTATCACATTGACATGCTTGCAGGCAAGGGCCAAACTACGTCGCTCCCTTGCCTCGCAAGTCGAGCATCAAAGCCGCAGCTTCAGCATCCACCTCGGCCCTCTCCGTCTCCTCGTTAAGGTTCTGCAGGTCTCTTCGAATGCGGATAGCAGCAGCTTCGATGGCATCGACGTCTTCGAATTCCTTGATGAGGTTCCGCTGCCAAGCAGGTCTATGTACTTCTGGCTCGTCGTCACTGCCATCTCGGGCCTGCTGCCCGTCTTGCCGGTCACCTCCCTTGCTCTTCCTTGGCAGCACAATAGCCACAAAGAGATGGTGCTGTTGTAAGTCACAGTCACAGAGCCACTCAACCAAGATTTGAAGGACTTCGCCAATTGAAACGAACGAACTGCACAAACCCACCACCCAACCACGGTCCCCGGTATATCCCGGCATGTCAAACGTACCTCACCTCGAGCGGGGGCGCTCAGGCGGATGCGCGTCGGCGCTTACAGTATTAGAAGCACAAATGCCAACAGGCGGCCGTCTGGGCTCCAAAGGTGATGCTGCCAAACTGGGTTCGTCCTTGCATGCTAGCGCAGCTCGCAAATCCCAAGGCGTACCCGAAGCTTCCGTGCTTGCCTCTAACAAAACAGCCCGCAGCAGAATGGTTCCAGTTGCAGCGACACGACCCCTCAAGAGGCAGTCGTGCCGGCTTTCACAGACTTGACATCTATCTTCAATGATGCTGCGTCTTCGGACCAGCTGGCACCTAAGATACACAATTAATTGATCATCATGCACGAACGTCATGTCTTCGACAGCACTGCATTAGTCGGCAACCAGATATTGGGGAAATTACAGGAAGGCCGTAGAATCGAACTGCGAACCGCCACCAAGAGGGCGGAGTGGAGAACAGAGTTGAAGCATTTTCAATCCCGAAAATTACAGGATGTTGTAATTACCTCCTTGCAGAGGAGAGATGAGGAGAGCACAAGTTGCCGTCGAAAAAATCATGCTTTTCTCTCCCCAACCTCATCAAGATTTCGGTGGTGCCCCAGCGCGGGGGGGTGGGGGGGGTGGAATAGATCCCCACAGACATTTGCAGAATATCGCAGAAAGCGAGCTTTGAGAAGTGCCCAGCCGAACTGGTTCGCGGAACATGATCAAGCTTCGATTCAAGCACCCTGAAATTATCGCCACGACGCCAGAGTCTTCACAACCCAGTGCTGGTGTCTATGCTGCTTCGGAGTTGAACATCCCACCTTGATCCAGAAGATTCCTCTGGCAGTACATACCAAGTTGACAAGGCATCGCTGCCGACAAGAAGTCGTCGGATCTGAGGGGAGGTGACACCGCATGGCAGAGTTTGGCAAAGACGCTTGGCCCATTAGCCCGCCCATCCCTGCGTCCTCGGCCGGTGCTGCTTCTACCGCACGAACCACCCCGGCTTCAAGAGGCCTCAGGCGGATGAGCAAATTGCCTTCAGGGAGCTCTGAACCTCGAGACCGCTCGAGACTGAGATGTTCACCAAACCACACTAGGGAGCGGCGGTTTTAGGACCAAATAAAAGCGGGCCACGCTTGCGGCGCGGCCATTGGCAGCTGCGGCCGAGAAGACAGCCCGCCCGTCGGATACTCCTGTCGGACCAGCCAAGACACAAGCAGACATAAGCAGACTGACTCTTCCCAGGCACCGCTGGGCACTCTCGGAGCCCGAGGTGGCTTCACCATGTCGACTTGAGAACTTGGACACCGGACATCAAGCTAAACCTGAGTCCAAAATCCAAAGACGCTGGCGAGGACATTAGAGGTTTTCACAGACTTTCACACAAACATGATCGCAGTTCGGCCGGATTGGAGGAAAGCATGATCTGTGGAGCTAGAGATGTGCTATGATGCACCAAGACTTGCCTGGTCCGGCAGTGACCATGTCATACTCGTCCCCACAAACTTTCGTGCGAATGGCTCGTCCAGCGGACCCCTTTCCGCCCGCTGAAATCTGTGCCTCGAGAAGTGATCTCGCAGCACGGGCGGCGACTGAAGCCTCTGCACCGCGAGCCCCCCCAAAGGCCATCGCGGCGGCTGAGGCCTGGCGTCTGTACACTTGCTGGTACATGCACCACTGCGAACCAGTCCCAACAGCTGCTCCCGACCTGCTTTGCCGCCTCATGCGGCGAGCAGCTAGCACCCAAAGCAGCATCGCCGGCCGCACGACCGGCGACCAGTGCAGCCGCAGACGCCGCTGCCTTGAGCAGAAGCCAGCAAGTACCGTACTGTGGCAGCACCGGTGGCAGAGTGACAGATGCAAGCACGGTTGCTTACAGTCGTTCTCATATTTCGGGGAAACCTTTTTGAGCAGACCAGAGTCAATCCATCTGCCAAGGGACTGCAGGAAGGAATGTCCACCGGTGTGATAAACTTTGAAGCTCATGAGTGTGAGATAATGCGGGGCTTCTGTGCCTGCTTGCCGAAACCGTGGCTCTCCAGAAAGCACTCTGCTGCCTCGCGAGTGCGAGTTTCAAAACTCGTCAAGAGCATCTGCACAGCTCTCATGCCCTCATGCCCTTGCACCGACTCTCTCTCCTGTAGAGGCTAAACCCAGCCTCACCGGCAAACTGCGCAGCTGCGTCGGGTGATTGGCCCTGCAAGGACATTGGCATGGTATCCTTTGCGCAGGGCCTGTGATGGCCTGTGACTGCACATGGGCCACGATTGAACCTCCTGAAAATGAGTGGGGAATGCAGGACTCCTTGACAGCTCCCAAAGCATCCGGCTGTATTGTCACGGCGACTGGAGATGACTGGAACAGTAAAGGCAGATTGTTGAAAAGCGTGCTTTGGAAGTTGCCAGGAACTAGTACTTACCATAGCCTTCGCCAGCATGCCGGCAGCTGCAGCAGCACCGGCAGCTAAAGCTGCAGCTTCTGCAGCAGCCTCCCATGTAACACTCCTGGGGCTTGTGTGAGGTACTTGGGACAGGGGCCTTTCGGTTCATGCCCTGCGACTCTGCTGCTGCGATGGCATGTTCAGCGGCTGTAGTCGCCACGACGTCTGGAGGCTTTGCTGCAGCGAAGGATGCTTCCGCCGCGAGGGCGCCTGCCGCCAGAGCTGCGCACTTCGCGACCTGACTTATAGCCAAGCCAAAATCCAAAGCTGCGGCAGCTGCTGCCTGACCTGCTGAAGCGGCAGTCTCGTTCAGACTCGCCCCCTTTGTGAGGAGAGCTCTGCCCCAGAACATTCCGGCGCTGATGGACGCATGGTAGGACGCACGGTCAGGTACCAAGTGTGCACCAAGCCAAGCCATCTTTGCTGCTTTGGCTGCTTCATCCACGGCCTCCTCCAACTTCAAACGCTTCTCCAAGCCTCCCTGCCCAACCACACGTGCCACGGTTATCAATGCCACCTCGCCTGCCACCTGAGTGGTGCAAGGCTGAAAAAGCGTGGAGTTGCGATTGAAAATCGAAATATGCGCATTTGGACGGTAGCCCAATCCCTTCACAAGATGATGGCCGTCTTGGGAAAACTTGAGTGCTCCTCCACTAGTGCAGCACCACTAATACGGCTAATATTACTAGTACCACTGCTAGTAAGCTAGTAGTAGTAGTAGTAGTAGTAGTAGTAGTAGTAGTAGTAGTAGTAGTAGTAGTAGTAGTACTAGTACTAGTACTAGTACTAGTACTACTACTACTACTACTACTACTACTCCTACTGCTACTGTATTACTAGCAGTAGTAGCAGCAGTGGCACATTAGTCGCAGTCGCAGTCGTAGCATTAGCTGTAGCACTAGCAGTAGTAGCAGCAGCGCAGCAGTCGTCGTCGTCGTAGTAGTAGTAGTAGTAAGCACTCCGGCTCAGCTGTGTCCGAGCAGCGGGACTCATTGTCATTCTTATGGAAGTAGTAGCGTCTATGCCATGGAGCAAACCTTGCGGCGGAACCCTGCTCAGAAGCGTGATGGTCACATTCCTAGTGCCGCTAGCCACGCTAGCGCTACTGTCGCTCCCTCTAGGCCCCAACAGAAGGTGCACGGGTCTAACTGCCCCTGCCCTGCCAATGCGTCGATCTCCCTGCGCGACAGCCATACCAGCACAGACTCCTGTGACCAGATGACAGCCACTTCTGCCTTCGTGCCACTGTCTGTGGGCACGGGGCGCAAGCCCTGTCGCAAGCGTATGTCGACCAGCAGCCAGGAGTTGGCTCAACATTACCTACAGCTGCCGCGAGCAAGATATGGATACCACCCGCGTTCCTCCTGGGTGCGTGCCATCAGGCCGCCCCATTGAGCGTACAGTGCCACACCTCCTTATAGATAGCCGGCCCGGTCCCACGGGTGGGATACCGACTGAAGACTCTACTTGTATTATTGCTACATTGTCAGGTGTCCCACAGTGTGAGGGTTTCAGCTCTTTCCGTTGGAGCTGGGGAAGGCAACTCCCTTGCCTATCAGCGACGACCTCAGGTGCCGAAGCTAAACGGAATTCAGGTCACAGGTGGGAAGCATTAACCTACTCACAAATGGAATCGAGATGTCAAGAGATCCTTTTTGCGAGCTTGTAACAGAGCTATTCGACATGGACATGTGCAACCCGTGTGCCTGCGTACCTTTCGTTTCCTTCAGATACCCGATGAGTGTTTAGCTGCAGACCATCGCTACATTGTCCCGAATGCTGACCGAAAGCTGGCGGCGGCAACCTATCCCATCCTGGGATGGGATGGCCCGCACTGGGTCGCGGCCCCACGTATGCTTCGAGATGTGGTTTGGATTCTGACACGTGCGTCCTTCCAGGTCACAGTTAGTATGTGCGAGAAAGCTGTGTTCCGGCAATGCTCTGCAGCCAGACCTCCCTTGGGTGCTGAAACAAAAATCATCGCCGTGTACACGGTTAGTGCGCCATCTATGGCCACTCCTTAAGGTGCGCTTGTGGGGCCACTCGCAAGTCGCAGGACCACACCTCTGTACAGAGAAAAACAATGATCAACACAAGATGCCACACCAAATGGCTGTAGTGATTGTGAATAGCTCTACGACCTTCTTCACGTTTTCCACGTCCTCGCATTCTACTTTAATCAGATTTTGCACTCTATTCGTTGAGTGAAGGGATGCACTGCTGCACCATTCTCTTGACTGCTGAGTACGTCGCAAGTTTGCAGGCATTAGTAGCGGAACTTGCACGAGGATTTGTGCTCTTGAAGCACCGGTGCAATGCACTCCTGACGCTAAGCTGAGCGACCGGCTGCGATTGGTAGTAGTAGTAGTAGTAGTAGTAGTAGTAGTAGTAGTAGTAGTAGTAGTAGTAGTAGTATACGTAGTAGTATACGTAGTAGTCGTAGTCGTAGTCGTAGTCGTCGTGGTAGTAGTAGTAGCCGTAGCAGTAGCAGTAGCAGTAGCAGTAGCAGTAGCAGCAGTAGTAGTAGTAGTAGTAGTAGTAGTAGTAGTAGTAGTAGTAGTAGTAGTAGTAGTGGCAGTGGTAGTGGCAGTGGCAGTGGCAACAGCGACGACAAGGAAGCAACTCGAAAGCATGTTCGTAGCCAGCACTCGTGATTTACCTTGACATCACGGACGTTGCTTACTGAACTCGCAGCCAGCCACTTGAGGAAACATTCCCGCCAGTCGGCCAGCTGTAACAGCGGCTCTCCCGGCGGCTGCAGAAGCTTCTTCGATGCTGGCTGTCTTCAGGGTCAAGCCTTGTTCAAGTGCATATCTAGCAACCATTGCCACTGCTGCAGTGGCTGCCATACCAGGGTTCGTTCCCGCCCCCAATGCCATGGAAACCACGGCATGGCCTTGGAGGATCATTTGGCATAACCCTGCGAGTCTGTTGACACCCGGGTCCCGGCTCCCAGCTCGAAATGTCTCCGAGAGGCCAGCGGCGGCCGCTGCCTCGTCCAGTGCTTTACCGGCCGCAGTCGCCAGATGCGCTGCTGCTCCGCCGGCATGAAGGGCCTGACACTCGAGTGCCTTTTCTCTAGGCAGCCCAACATCCACGGCAGCACGACTCGCCGCTGCGGCTGCCTGCCAAAGGAAACAGCCAAAGCAGTCACAAGTGTTGTGGCTCATACTCAGACTGTACATTGCCAGCTGACTTATCTTCTGCACTTCGTGCCATAGCAGATGTCCAAATCCCGCCTGCTGCACAGCTTGCTCCGAACTGCAGCATGATGCCATAGCATCCAATGTGGCAGCACGTCCGGCTGCTGCGACAGCCAAGGATTGAACATCATTGAATGGCAGCTCGTGTTTCTGGCCCACTTTGAGGGCTGCAGCAGCTGCACTGGCTGCAGCCTGTGGTGCTGCTCCCTGCAGGAGCCTTGCACAAGCTGCTGCATGGGCCGCCGTCTTCACCGCACACTGCTGCAATCGTTCTGTGCTTGTTTCTCCAAGCTCGCCAATCTGCTGCACTACTTGCTCTGCCACCTGCAAGACGTCCTCCGTGTTTGTCGATGCAGTCAAGGTTGCATCAAGAACCGCCCACGTCACAGCGAGGGAAGCCACTTCAGCATTGCGGGCTGGAGTCAAGCCCACGGCATCTCCAGCCTGCAATCCGGTAAAAACAAGCAATCTCGACAGCAGAATGGCAGAGCAAAGCCATGCAAAAGCTATTTAGAATCAAATCTGCAAGTCCGCAACGCCTGGAGGCCAGCATCGCAGGCTTGATGCATAGCAGTAGCGCGATCCTGCATGAGCGATCGGACGGCAATCGCTGTCGGGTGTTCACACGAGATCGTTTCAGTGTCTTGTGCCTTATATGCCTTGTGGAGGTTTTCCCATCAGCCTCGTATGCCGTCATGGCAGTGCAGGTGGTGCGAGTGGCCACGGCTGTGGCTGCCCTCTCGGCTGCCTGCCGAAAACTGCTTTCTACATGTCTACATGGCTTGGTGGACAGCTCTTCCGAGCCTGATCGGGTCGCAGCCCTGCAGAAAGCCCAAGCGACTGCGCCAAGTGAGCCAGTGACACGGCGCGAGATGCCAGGTCCTCATCTGGCCTCGGTAGAGGAACCGGTGGCACTTAAGCTCGTGGCCGCTGCACATTCTCTTTCCCTGGCCTTTTCTTGGTCACCAGGTGCGCTGCAATGCCGATTCCAGCGTCGACCGCTGGCCCTGCCAAGATCTGCAAACTGTGGCCCGAACAGCTGCAGGAAACACAGCGAAGCCCATCAAGCACGGCACAAATTGCTCGCCTGGCAGCAAGCCTGCGGCAATCCCAGCCTTGACGCCAGCAGCTCCTGCAAACGGCCCCGGTCTGGGGACAGAGAGGACAGCATAGTGTGCGATGCTGCCTGCTTTTGAAGCTTGCTCTTCTGGGCTTGTTTTAGCATCGCTGGCCGCCAGCAGTCTTCCCAGGGTCATGGCGATGGCCTTTCCACAGGCCTTGTATAGCCAAACGAGCTGCGAAGTGACTTGCGAGTATACTGCATACTCGCAGGTGCGAGTGCCTCCAATGCCTCCGTTCCTTCTGCGGCCTCGCGACCAGCTGCCTCCAAGGCTGCCTCTCCAAAACAGGGCTTACTGTAGTTTTTCCTTGTCGAAAAGAGATGCTGGGCGCTGGCTGCTGGCCTCAGGTGCTCGGCCCTTCTGAACCAAGGACTCGAAGGCGATCCTGCCGCGACGACTCCGCAGTTTGCTTAGAAGCACGTCACCAGAAGGACTCCAAGAAAGGGACGCCCCGCTCCGCTCCGCTCTTCGCTTCGGCTCCGCCTGGCCTGGCCCTGGCCGCCGCGGCCGCGACGGGAGCCGCAGGCGACTCGCAGCGGCCCCGCGCCGTGGAGGCGGCGCCCGCGATCTCCGCAAAGCCAAAGCCGTAAAAGTCGCGACTACGGATGTCTTGGAAATCTCTGCGACTATGCTGCGCCTATGGAGTTCAAACTCTCGCCTTGGCTGCGACAGTAGACGCTGTCTCCAGAGCAGCCGAATGCATCAGGCCTTCAAGCGTCACGTGCACAGTAGCTGGCGCGAGCTACAAGAAGTGAGCCTCTGCGAATTAATGCTCATTCCACACATGTACACATCATTAAATTGCATGTCACACTCAGACCAGGAAGGCTGACTGGCCCTGCAGCCGCGGACCTTGGGCCACTCCCACACGCCATGTGATAAGCGCAGCCTCCTCCGAAGCCTCCTCGCGAAGAGTCCACTTCTGAGTGAGACTAGAAACCCACCTCCGGTCGGTGCCTCCCCGATCCAATTCTCGGCCACGACATGGCCTGCTGCCAAAGCCGCAGCACGGCCGGCCTCGGGGCCACTCTCGTAGCAGTGGGACCCAGATCTAACGACGCTGATGCGGCCTCTGCAGGTGCCAGCCCCGCAGCAGAGCCCGCACGGGCTGCGGCCCGAGCACCGGCAGCTGCGGCGTCCTGATGTGCTCGCGACATGAGTAGCCGCTACTCATGTAGCGCACAGGGGCACAAGCCGCTAGAAGATTGCACTATATTGCCTTGGAAGTTCATGTAGCAAGCAGTCCATACTGCGCCGCGGCGAGACATGTCAACCTCTGTAAGTGGTCACGCTTGACGTTCGCGTCATAGAGTTTCTTGTCGAAGTATTCCAACGACCGCACAGAGCTTTCTCAGCAGTGCGAGAGTTTACTGCTTAATGCTATCGGTCCCCTTAAATGCTACTGTGCCGGTCCCATTCGGCGTCCTCCAGCTTCGCTCCAGCGTCGATTTCCAAATCTGATGCTACCTGCTTGCTGCTTCGTAAGGACGCAAGGTGTTTGCCGGAACGACGATCAGGCAAGAGCTACATTTCAAAAGGCAAAACATGATGGCTCGAACATCTTGAAGGCTTCCATGCCACGCCTTGCCAGCGGCGACAGCAGCAGTCTCAGCAGCATCTTTCACCTCGAGTCCTGCAGCTGCCGCAGCAGACCTGGCCGCGCGGCCTCTGCTAGGAACAGGAACCGGGCAGTGTCGTCTGGTTCGCGATATTTCGTGAAGCTTCCCGCCTGCAGCTGCGATCGCCAAGTCAGGCGAGTGCTCGCTGTCCATGGCGTCCTGCAAGGCTGGAGCCTAAGCATACACTGTCTACTCTCGCAGCAGTCCCGAAGCAGGGCCTGCGCAGCGAGACATGCGGCCTGGGCCGCAACTTGCGGCGCACACGCCAAGCCGTGCGAGGCGGCTGTTCGGAAGGCCTCCGACCGAGGTTCTCCGAAAGCTTGGTGCCATTATAGCGAAATTCCGTGCGCACGTCAAAGACGACAGCGTTGCGCATCTTGCAATCGACTCTACCGAAAGGATTTAGTGAGTCATGAATACCAGTACACCCCTGACAGACTCAGCAAGCTCTGTCTGCACAATGAAGATCTCATGAAAGACATCGCGCAGAATCAAAGTAAGGACCAGCAGCTTGAGCTCGTGCGGGTGACTGGAGACAAGAGGATCCACCATGTGGAAGTTGCAAAAAATGCATCCTTAAACATACTGTCAGCTCTCTAAAGTGAAAAACTGCAGTTCAAGGCACAGGGAAGGAACATAACGGTACAGGGCGGGAAAGCCATGAAAACCGAAAAACACCAACCATGAAATCTCGCGAGCTGAAAGCCTGGGCATCCGAAACGTCCCATGAATGAAGGACCGGCTCTTCTACATTCACAAGCATTCCGAGTTGTGCAGGACTTAGCCTCCAGATATCTCCAAACCTACCGGGACTGTTGGGGTACTAGTACGAAAAATGTTCTTTTCATTCCGTCCTGCTGTCTCCATTGGTAAAGCTCGCCGGTGAGGTCTGGAACCATTTGGCAAATCCTGCAAACCAAACGTTGCGTTGACTCGCGCCTCGTTGCCCGCTTCCTCGGCAATGCGCTCTGCATCGAGGCCAAGCCCAAGGCCTGCCTTGGGCTGTCGCGAGCTTTGGGTCTTTGACTTTGCGTCCACGGCTGTTCCTTTAAACACACGCATGGAGAGGTTCACAACTCCAGCATTTCAGGCACGAATTCCAGCACTGTTACACTGACCTGATTACTGACGAAGCTTTGGTTTTCGTTGGTTTCAGCTGACCTGACTTCGACAGGAGCTGTAGCAGGTTGGAATTGAACACAGACACAGTTGGTTCGCTTGCTTGTCACTACTTTCAACCATCTGTAACCTAATACAATCTCACTGCAGCCAAATTCTTGTACAAGAACCCACTGTATAGGAACCTTAGCCTTAGCCCTACCCGAGCCCGGATTAACAAAAATAAAAATGCCTCAAACGTAATTCCCTGCAGGGCCCAAGCCCTCGCGCCCTTGACTTCATTCGATCAGAAGGCCTAACAGCCCAACGGTCCAGCGACTTGGTGCAAACAGCCGTTCCATCGTATCCGTACTATAAAAGAGCCCCAATCATCGCCTCAGCCACAGCTTCGGCTGCACAAATCGCAGCCAGCTCTGCCGCTGCGGCCTCGCGCTGTTGCGAGGGGGTTTCCAGTTCTCCCAAAGCCAAAAAAGTGAAATCACAGATGTAAGCAAAAGCCCCATATGCAGGAACAGCTGTTGCTACCTACGATCATGAGTATGGGTCTCCAGGCTCAAAAAGGAAAGCCACTATCTTCAAACCGAAGCAGAGAGGGATGTGGATAGGCCGAAAGGGTGTAGATCGGCATTGCACTTCGCCTGCCTCCGCTGCTCCTGCTGCCTGCGCGGCTTGAAAGGCTGCCTCGTCGATGACAGCAAAGGGGCGAACATGCGAATTCCGATCTGACCGGCCTTTCACAGAATGCGTTAACTGAGATTCCGAAGTCAGACGCGGGGCCACTAGAACAAGGGGGGGGCCCTGGGGGCCCTGGCCTGGGCTGCCTCGGCCCCGGCATCGAAGCGGCTTCGGCCTCAGGGCTCTTCCGTGCTCCCCACCACTCCGCCACTCCGCCGCATCGTGCGAAGTGCACTCGCGCTCTTCCCAAACGTTCGTGTCTGCACTCCTGTTAAAAATATATATGAGAAGAGGGCTACGAAAGCTAGGCCACACGACTGCAACATCGCTGGCAGAGACTGTTTTTGCGCGGAGGCCTCCCGTGGCTGCAAGGATAGCATGATTCTCCTTGACACTGGCCTACATAAATGATACACGTTTGTCGTGTCGTCGAGCAGTTTCGAACTGTCCTGGTAGCAGCTTAGCTAATTACGGAGGGGTCAGACGTGAGCCTGCTACGCAGACGCACTCGGCCACATATGCACAAAGCGCAAGTTGCCATGTTGCTTAAACAAATGAGCAATGATATACCTTGACTTGAGGTGAGGGGGGGGCAGGGGATCCCCACCTTACACAACCAGCACACGAAATGCATCCTTGCACATGTTCATGTTCCAAGTTTTCACATGGCAGAACATTGCATCTGAACTGACGAAGGCGACTGCGTCGAGTCTGGCAACTGTTGTTGGAGATGCCTTCGGCTACTAACCTTCTCAGAAGACATACTAAGTAGTCAATGAGAACAAATACCAACGAACCTTGTTTCCTGCAAATGGCCTTGACAGGTCTTGACCAAAAAAATCGCCAATATTTCGTATGAGCTTGCCTCAGCGGGCACAAGTGCAATTTCTGGTTCGCGATGCAGTGCGAAAGCTGATTTCTATCGAGAATGACAAATTCAATCTGTCTCAGCAGCGATGTCCCACCCCTCACATGATCCCGACGAGCGTATGTTTTTGAGTCGAGTGTTGTCGCCCACGAGGATGTGCGTAGATGGCCTTGCTGGCAGAACTTTCCCGCTCTTGGCCTGGCAGTGGAACTCCGAAAAGAGTACCTCCGTCTTACTCTCTTTCTCTGTGGGTGCCATTGTGTTTTTTTGACCTTTGCTTTTCGACTCTTCCTGAATGCAATTCTGTGATGCTCCCCGCCGATTTTCTGGAGCCTCCTGGCGAGGAATTCATTAGAATTCGATCGACATGCAGTGAGCGTAATGCGCCCAAGCGGCAGTTCGGTGACTCGACTGCGCAACGGGCTGCAGCTTTGGCCGCCACTTTCGCGTTCAGCGAGCTGGGCAGGTTCTTCTTTGAAGCCATTTCATGGGCGCATTTCCCGGCTTCGGAAGGAGCGCAGGCCCCGGAGCTGAAGCGGTGCCCAAGCCCAGCAGCGATCCCAGCCTCCACCGTCGAGAGCTCCAGCGCTTTGGAGTTCTCCAGGCCTGCCTCTTGCCCCACCTTGAAAGCAACATCCTGAATGATGAGCAGCTCCGTCGAAGCCTCCTTCCTCATGAGCTCTGCGGCTAAGCTGCATGCCAGCCGACCAACCTTCTGCCGCGACATCCGACCCTTGGCTGCTGCTGCGCCGAATCTGGCAGCATGCACAGCCACTTCTGGAGCCAGCTTTCCAAGCTCTGACTCCAGCTCGAAGAAATACCTTCCCAGCCCTCTTGCAGCCTGCTTCACGGACTCCGGGTTTCCTCCATTTCCGACAAACTTCACAACTTCCGTAGCCTCTGAGACAATGCTGTCCAACGGTTTTCCAGATGCACTGGCCTCTCCACCGAGTGCCCGAGCGGCCACAACAGCACCGGCCTCCCAAGCCCGGTGTCGAACCAGGCCCCACTCCTCTGCCGATCGAGCCGCTTCCCGCCCAGCCCTGAGCGCGACCTCCTGCGAGCCAATCTCTTGTTCTGCTGTTAGCTTCTCACCTCTTTAAAGCCTAGCAGCAAACACCCAAACAGGTGGGTAGCTCCTTGAGGGAGCAGTCATCATCCAGCAAGGCTGATATCATTGTCTCGCCGGCTGCTGCTGCTGCCATTTCTGCGGCTCTTTGCTGGCCTGGGGTTTGCAGACTGCCAAGCCTAGGGCCTAGGACGAGGCGGCTCAAGTCTGCTTGCTCCGAGCGGCTCATACCCACTCTGTCAGCGAATGCAGCAGTTGCATCCCCGGCCTCATCCGCTGCCTCGCAAGGCTGGTCACATTTCCGGTGCGCTGTGATGCGCTCTGTGCTGTGGGCCTTCTCCGGCTTCTGCCACCGCAAGCAGGCCCGGCCCATTGCGCGGCCAGCTGCTGTGGCACCGATTTCAGAGGCCTCCTTGCGACAAACTTCGAATCTTGCATACCAAGCAAGCGTTGAATCCGAGATCAAGCAGGTTTTGAGCTCTGGCTATGCCTTTCCCTGCTCCTCGGAAGGGAGGCCCTGGGCCACAGCCACAGCCACGGCAGCCTCGCCTGCCTCGACCGCGGCTTGGGCATCGGACTTGCCTCAGTGACTCAGGCTAACGCGAACACCACTTTGCCGAGGTCCACCGAGGCTACCCGGGCGCCCGCGCCGTGTGCTCGGGCCAGCTGTGCTGCGGCACAGGCCACCACTCGAGCCGTTTCACGACTAGCCTTCTCAGACGGAGCACCCAGCGTTTTGGCTGCGGCCGTCGCCACCTCCAAGCTGCACTTTTGCAGGAGCTACTGTGCTAGAGAGGATTCGTACTTACAACCCCCACAGACAAACGAACCAACGCACGGCTTGATATGGAAGGAGCCTGTGCCACCGTGTTGAGAATCTCTTCTGTCAGCCCATCCGGGTTGCGCGTCCATGCCTTTCGAGGGGTTCGAGGGGCTGGACAGACAGTGCAGATGTACCGAAGCCTCCATGACGCTGTCTGTCGCAGCAATGGCGCCCTTTGTCGCTTGCACAGGAGGTGGTGCACCTTGTGCTCTGGCACAGAACAGAACAGTGTATGAAGCGGCGGGCTTTCCGGCAGTGTGTAGTATACCCGGACCATGACGCTGTGAATGGAGGAGGACTTGAAGAATCAGCACTCTTGATGTGAAAGGTAGTGACCGTGAGCCTGTGGATTCTGCTGCCTTCGCGGCTGCCTCCAGGGCCAAAGCAACCCGCACCAAGAGCACATCTGAGCCCTCACCGCCTGCTGAGTACAGAAATTCGTTTCTTCGCTTGCCGGCCTTGCCGGCTTGGTCCGCGATGTCTGCTAGAGGCTTCTCGGCGTTCAGCAAAGCCTTGAACCCAAGCCCGTGAAGCGAAAATCAGCAGCTAGAATGTTCGAGGAATGCCGCGGATCTGACTCTCCCTTTCAATTCCTAATTAAAGCCGGCATCGCGACCCACAGCACCTTCTGTGTAAACTCTGAGCAATCTTCAGACTTCTCTGTGGCCGGAATCCCCGGGGGAGGAACCCTCGCAACTTGCTGTTGACCTGGCGGTTCCGGCGTCTTGGCTGGAGAGAAGGGTGGGTATGCAAAAACCATCGGCCCAGACTCCGATGTAAGAAACGACCAACCACAACGACCTCCGAGAATCAGGCATCACGTACGACAATCCCGGCCAGCTCCGCAGCGAGGTTGACCAGCCTCGGCTTCTTCACGGTATGTCTGGCCAGTTCTGTGGCAGTCCAGTTCCCCCGAAATGCTCTGTCAGTGTCTGAGCAGATGTGCCTTGTGGAGGCAAGTCCTGCGCAAATGCAAAAGCTTCGACAAGTGGTCCCAAAAACTCCAAGCATCGTAGTCTAGAGTCTAGAAGAAACAAACACAAGTGAACAAAGTCAACCACAGTGACAGCAGCAGCAGGCCCGGATGCGTTGCGCAGTACGAGAACGACCATGAAGCCCGAATGGATGCAGATGCGACTCCGACGACAACTTTCTACCAGTTCGTACTAGCACGTGGTAGCGGCTAGCGCCGAGGAAGTGGAGCACAGGAATAACCTGTTGAAAACAGAGCAGTGTAGAAGAGATAATCAACATTTACGAGTACTGTTGTAACGGACGTCCGCAGAGGACTTGGTGAGCCGAACAGGAAATTTCACACAATGTGTGTTCTACTCTAATTCTGATGCTGTGCACATAAATGCGCCTTGCCTCGCTCCCTTCCTACTCGAAGAAGCTCCGCCGTGCCAGTGCTGGAGGCCTGAAGGGGTTAGCAGAACCCTTGCCCATTTTGGGCGACAATACCACCAGTCAACCCATCAGAAAAATATTCTTATACCCCCGACGCCTCACCAACTACATCACCACTACTTCCCCACCCTGTATAGGAATAACCGATTACCTCATCCATATAAGAGGATGTTCCTATACTCCCTAACACCTCACCCGCTATATCACCACTACTACGCCATTACCAAGACCAGTATGGGAATAACCAATTACCCCATCCATATTCCCTAAGGTGGTATTATCATCCCGAAATGGGCAAAAGTTCTCTCGTAGATCTTACTAGGTTTAGTTTCCAAGGTTGTAACCAT
The DNA here is from genome assembly GCA_905221615.1 of Symbiodinium sp. CCMP2592. Taxonomy (NCBI): domain Eukaryota; class Dinophyceae; order Suessiales; family Symbiodiniaceae; genus Symbiodinium; species Symbiodinium sp. CCMP2592. The sequence continues at coordinate 477,428 of CAJNDT010005896.1, read as the reverse complement.
AATATACTCACAGTGCAATGCCTCTTATAAAGTATGTATATATTCTACTTATGAGTGCATTATCCGATATAGTTTAGAGAACGAATTGTTTTCACTGGTTTATACTGGTTTGCTCTGGTTGCTTACTGCCGATATCCTTTACCTCATTGTCCATAGAAATCTCAATTATCACCTTATTGTCCTGCTTGCTGAATATCAGAAAATAGTTCTCAAGAAGTTCATCGTCAATCAATAAATGCCGTGTATGGTCAAATACAGTAACAATTTCTGACGGCTTGTCATCTGGCTTTTAGCATTTACGATTAGACTCTCTCCTCTTCTCTCTGCATGGAATACAATTTGCAAATAATTTGTCATTCTTGCTGTATCAGAATTCTTCAACTCTGTTTTTTACTCTGAGACCTTGGGCATGTGGTTGTTGAACGTTCCATGCCACGTATAAAAGACACTATTCTTTCAGGTCATTTTAAGTTTATCATTGTATACTTTCATTCCATCAAGGCAGTCGCAACAAATAGCCCTGGTTGTATACAGCATTACATACCTACCCGTTTTACTATGATAATTCTTCTTAAAGAACACTAAATTCTTCAACTTCTTACATCTGACGCACTGCCTTTCACAATAAACAGGATGATACTCACTATTAAAATCCATGGCTATTTTATAAACATATATTTTCACATTATATCTCTTTACAATGTTTCTCATAATTTCCTAATTATGGAAAGCATTGACACCAAACAAATCAACGACATGCTTATGATGCAGTGATGTTGTAGAATACTTGTCAGGGACACGCGAAGCGATATCTCGTGAAACGATATCTCCTGCAACGATAGGGGTTCTGTCATAAGACTGTAGAAAATGATTTCTATATTAAAGTAATGAGTGAAGAAGTTCTTAAAGTAGAACCTACAGACATACCAAAATGCAGTTATAATAATAGTAAATACGAGATGATGCCAAACCTACCAGCAAGAGTGTTATGTGTTGCTCGTTCAGCGGGTGGCAAATTTGTTTTGATACAAAAGCTAATTTTTTTAAATCTACGGTGCTTCTGATGAACGAACAATTTCTTTTGGTCCTAGTGTGCATGTAGATGATACATGGAGGCAGTCAAGAAAGGCATTACTGATGTAAAACAAGTGATACAGAAGAACAAGTATTATGAAGAATACGATCCAATTGCTTTAAAGGATATTATAGATTCACAACACAAGGTAATAGACTTCCAGAGCAAGAATAAACAAAAGGAGCTGTTCAGTATTTTAATAGTGGTGGACGACTTTGCCGAACACCCTAAATTTATAAGATATTCCAATATCTCCCATGGGTTGTTCACGAGATGTAGACATGCAGCAATTTCATGTCTCTTATCAACACAACAATACGATGCTAGCACCTATTATTCGACTCAATAGCAGTGCATTGTTTATATTTCGACTGAAGAACATGAGCGAGGTAAAGATTTTTTTGTAGACACGAAAACAGTACATGACATGTACCAACCAGCGGTGAATTTTGCACCTTACTCGTTCTTCTACACAAACACCAATGGGAAAGATGTTACCAATATGTTTTACATCAATTTTGAAAAACGCTTTGAACTAGGTGATTAATATCAACTTGGTCATTTCTCCTTTCATTGTTGCCTTTCCATTGTTTTACTGTTTCTAACAGTTCATCTTTCTCTTGTGTGATCTCCCGAACTGACCTCCCATAAAACAACAGTCATCTTGTTATATGTTATAAATGTATACCTTCATCATTATAATTATAATGTGTTATCTTGTCCCATTCTTTCGGCATTCTAGCGTCTTGTATATCGTCTGCTATAGATCCAATATTACATTTCTTGTCTTCATCTTTAATAGAAGTATTTGTTTTCGGCTTCATATACTTAACTACTTTATAACATTCTTTCGTGCTTACCTCCTTGATGTTCTCTTTCAGCTTAACGTCTGATGTTTCAGTTAAAGCAACAAATGTCAATGTTCCGTTTATATCTGCGCTATTTGTTGTAGTAAAGAAACCATAAACATCATGTGTATACTCGTGATAAGTTGTTATTAGTTATTACTCAATCTAATGAATCCATCGGTGTCTGGATTATTAATCCGCCGAGGCCACAGGCCCAAGTGTCTTGGGGGCTAAGAAGCGTCAAGCACAGCAGCGTTTGTGACAAAATAAATGTCAGACAATCAAGTTTGGATATGGGGAAAATGAATGAAACAAAAACGCAATCGAAACACAAAAAAAGAAGAAGAAGCTACACAAAATCGCAAAATGGGGGGTTTACGAACAAAATAAAATGAGAAAAGAAGGAAGATTGACCCTCTTGAAGCACCACCTCAGGCCTCTCCAGTCCGCACCCTGAAAGTCGCGATGTTCCAGACCTCTTTTTCAAACTTCTCGAACTGCCAACGGCCTCCAACACCAAGGATTACCCCAGCATCGCATTACACCTCACCAGTTGGATCTGATCTTCTGAAATCTTTTTTTTGGCGCCCCCTCCACCTAACCTGCACTCCGAAGTTTCGAGACACCAGTTTTTTTGCATTCATTTGCCACCCCCTTGCCCGGCTTCCCTTCATGCTACCGGATTTTCTGGCCTTCCTTCCTCGTTTCCTCCTGGTGTTGGCTGTTTTTGGCCTCCTCCCCCTCCCCCTCTCCCCTTCTCTTCCTGCTCCTGCCCAGTCCCCTGCCGCAGGCGGCCATGCTGGTCCCTAAACCCTGCGTTACAGCTGTTCGTTCCTCCTTGCCGCACGCTGACACGTCTCGTTGAAAAGCAACCCTACGGCGCCCCCGCACCTGTTGAATCGTGGGAGTCCTCTTCCAACTGAAAGTCCCAGGACAAGGAATATCTGAGCTTCTTTACGTTCCGGCATTGGAGCCTTGCCGTGAGCGACTGCGACTCGCACCCGCTCTAACAAGGGCTTGCAACCCAAGCTTCCTACCAAAGCTATCGCCGCGTAAGGTGTTGTCCCTGACAGTGCTCTACTCCACGTGTTTCCAGCCATACTCCAGCCCGAACTTCTACAATCTCGATCCCGTCGGGCCTGCATGGCGTCCTTGCCAGCTTCCAGCGCTGCGGTTGCTGCGGCTTGCCCTGCAGCTCGGGCCTCATCGCCCTGCATCTCAGAGCTCGAGGAGATTCGAGGAGCCCCACGACAGCAACAAAATCGACGGGCCTTGTTCTTCCAAACAACCACCTTTGCCGCTGATGCCGCTGCAGCAGGTTTGGAATCCAATTTCGCAGCATCGTTGGCTTTGGGAATCGGCACCTCCTTTCAGCAGTTGTTGACAGACGAGTCCAGCAGCTGTCCTACTCACATGCGAACCCTGTAGAAGTTGTGTCTCTCGCACCGCGGAGTGCTTCAAACAGCGCCTGTGCAAGGTTTGCCCTGGCTTTGACTTTGGCTTGCAGCTCCTCCAAAGCCTGCATGAGGGTTTCGGTAGAGGCTGGTTGCGTCAGGCGAAAAGGGGGAAGCCTCTGGAGACATGCCAAACACAGAAACCACCAGGCCAGATGCAGGGACAGACGGTGAATCTCAAATTCACTCACGAGTCTTGCCCAGCCTCAATGTAAGACAGTAGTGACAGTTATACTGAAGGTTGCAAACAAAAATAACTAACGCTTCCGTCCTTGTCCTCTGTGTCTTTCTCCGAACCTGTCGTGTGATCGCCGTCAGTCGCATCGAGCTCTCTCCTAAGAGCCTCTCTAGCCGAATCGGCGCTCTGACTCCGGATCGACAAACCCGTGCTCTTCATGGTGGTGGACTTTGCACAGCATCCCCTGCGGAAGTACAACCCGTATGCAAAGGGACCCCTATACTAGCAGACTACGGCAGTAAGGCTTTGATGTTCGGCAAGCAGGCTTCAGCCGTTTCGACGTGGCCGGCGATTACCGGGTGTGCCTGGATGAACTCGGTCTGGTAGTGGCTGGTCGCCCTGCAGAGAAGCGACCCTGTTTTTGGGGGGCGAAGGACGAAGGGCCGTTTTGGGCCGTGAAGGGCCCAAGGAACTGGGCCTCCAGGGAGAGCGCCTTGGCCAGGCCCAGCGACTGCAGCCTAAAACAGCGGCCATGCAGTAAGCTGCCATCAAAAGTACACCGACGAGTAGCCCCTCCAAGGCGCCGACCGCCTCGGCCTCTGCTTCTCCTTGGCCTTGCTGCTCAACATGCTCAACATCCGCATGCGCATGAACACGCTCGTGGCGAGGGGGTCTGCTTTGCGAAGACCCTTCCCGGACACTCTCGTTCCGGCCTCCTGGCTCTCTTTGCGCTTGTCGCTATCTTTGTCCTGCTCCTGTTCGCAGCTCCGTTGGGCACATGCTGCAGGGGCTGCCTTGGATACAAAGCCTGACCTCCGGTGTCGCACTGGGCTGCGTCAGCGTGCCTGGCGCTCCCGCACAGTCTGCAGAAGGCTCATGTTGATTCCACCCGCGAGCCTTCTTCAAGACCAGGCCTCGGTCCAAAACTGACAAACAGGTGCCAACGGATGCCAAACTCCAGTTTTTGCACTATCACCTAAGCTAAAACAGCAAGAGAGATGCTTCCTCGCATCAACTTGCCTTCTGGTGCACAGAGCTCCAAAACTCGTAGACTCTCGGAACGCCACGCCGAGTCCAAGTCCACCCGCACGGCTAAGAAAAGGGCTCTACCAAAGCTGCCAGGCCCAGCTTTCTGAGGCGTCCTGACGAGACCCAAACGACTCCGAAGTAGTCTTGACCTTTCCTATGCTCCCGATCCCGACCTGCCCTGAACATCACTGCGGCAGCGCTGTGCTTGCAGCGCGTGTGCACCGGCCGGGCCTGGTGACTGCTTCTTGCCAGGGCCAGGGCCGGCCTGCAAGCTGAGTGCAAGTGCTACGAAGTGAAACGTCAATTCGCGGCGTTGTGTCTCAGTCTGCGGTGTATTGTACTATAATACTATAAGTCTGTCAAGCCCTCATTGATTAAGCACTTCAATTCAAAAAGGGTCTTCAAGGCTGTGCAAGTACGTGGCTCGAAGGGAGGACTGAAAAACTCCGAGAAGTGTGGAACGGGTGCCAGAGCGCAGAGCGCAGCGTCCCGTGCCTCGGAGAGATCGGCGCTCGCATCACTTGCGTCCTGGAGAAGCTGCTCAAACGAAGCTCCCGTGGTCTTGACGCTAGCGGCGCGCAGCCGGGAGTAGAAGCATAAGCGCGCGCAACAAAGAAGCGTTCTGTCCAGACCCAAGGCAGTGCTGAGGCCCAGGTCGAAAAGCCTCCAACGGCGCTGCGGGAGGCGCGGAGTGCTTGGCGACTGCGTGTTGTTTCTCCCCCCTCAAGCGGTTCCGGGGCCTCGGCCGGTGCTTGGCGCGGCTGCTTTTTCGTTCTGAAGCCTGCAGCACATTCACAAGCACGCTCATTCGCCTCGGCCCCGGCCGAAGCGGCCAGAGGTTCCTGTACGGATTCCCTCCATTCCCCACCTCTTAATCTACCCCCCTCTGCGTGAACCTCTGGATGGGCCTAGGTCTCACGGTGAAGTTTCCAATAGATGTGGGCTCCTTGTGGGGCAGCTTCACTTAGGCCCTGTCCACCCGCCGCCCGCTTTGCCCTCTCCCCCCCCGGCACTTTTCGAACACCCTCGCAGGAAGATTGACCCTCCAAAATGAACAGTTCAATCGCACTGTCTGATGTAAAATGGGACAGCCATGGCTGGGAGCGATGCTGTCGGTGCGCCGCGTGTGCGTCTGTGCGTGTGTCTGTCTGTGTGTGTGTGCGCGTGGGTGGAACTCTGTTAAAAAGAGTTTCTTCAGTCAGCATGCACGGGGCCCGAGGGCACATCATACAGCTCGGGCCAACGAAGCTCTGTATGATGCAGCCAGGAAAACGTACCTGCAGATCAGTCAGGTTTTGGAACCCCTGAAAGCCTCATGCTTTCAAGATACATCAAGCAGTGCTTAATAACCAACAGATGAGTGGCTGCGCGATGGATGCCCTTAGTTTTTTTTTTTTTTTGTGTGTGTGTGTGTGTGTACGTCCACCCCCCTCCACCCCTTCCCGCCCCCGTTCCTCCGCCAACCCAATAATATCAACTTTTCGCTGCTCCTCTCGCACTGCTTGCTGACCCTCCCATGCCATGGCATGCGAGCTTCACGCTTGCATCAGTGGCTGCGCTTTCTCCCTATACGCTGTGGGTTTAGGGTTTCGGGTTTAAGCTTTGAGGCCTGGGGTTTAGAGTTTCGGGTTTCAGGCCTATGGGCCTTGGTAGGCTTTCCGGTTGCTGCTTTCCGAAACAATGCACCAAGCCGGGCCGAGGCGGAGTTTAAACTAAAGCCGCTACCCCTTCGCCATGCGACAGTGTCTTGTGGTGTTTCGGGAGCATCAGTGAGTATGCCCCAGAGGTCAAGGAGTGGCGTTCTGTCTTTCTCTGGATTTCAGCATGAGGCTTCTGAATAAATGGAGTGAAAAGCCTGACCGATGATTTTGCATACTCGTTGTGGCATGTTGTGGCATAGTGTTCGTCTTGTCGTACTTCAAAAGCAACTTTAGCATGCAGAACACATGGTTGATGCTCCCATAAAGTGTGCAGATGATGCAGCAAGTCAACATGCTACTGACAAGCAAATCAAGCTCGGCTCAGAAACTTTGACAAGATCGGCTTGAAGGTTCGTATACAGTAAAGCGTATACATGGTGAGAGCTGCTCGCATCAAAGCAAGCACAGCTTTCGTTGGGCCGGCAAGAAGAAGGGGAGACGCAACACAAGATAGCAGTGCACCTTCGAGTCTTTCCCAGGGACATCTTCCTCCCGCCAGGCTTCTTACGGGCAGCTGACAAGCATCTGGACGTCAAGTGGAGCAGAAACCACTGAACTGTCAAGTGACCTCGGAAGCAGCCGTCGTCGCCTTCGTGTCTTTCTTCGCAGGCTCTGCAGGTTCTGGAGCCTTGGCGCCATCGAAAAGCTCCCCTGCCTCTCGCCTGCTCTCAGATCTGTGGCACTGGACCAGTGGGACCACTAAACAACAAGAGGACATCCCCGTCTCGCGGCGATGCTTTACTATCATTTGCATCGTCTCGCCTTCTTGTCTGTCCTTGCTCCTGCGGCGGCCGTCGACGCCGTCAAGGTTCTCGCCTGTGGAATCTTTGACTCTGAAACTGTTCTACGTCACCATCATGACAGGTAAAACGCCAACAGTTCTCACCATTTCCCAGAAGGTTCATGGACACGTCCCCAGCAAGCTGCCGAAGGCTTCAATCATCTAACCGTTTCTCAAGCTTGGATTGCCTAAGCAGGAACAGCCGCCCCAACATCGAAGTGGTTGGACCTGCCTGCATGCCCTACCTCCTCCTTGGGTACGGTGAGGAGCAGTCCAGCAAAGCATGCGGCGAAGTAAACCGACTTAATTAGTGCAGATTAGAGTTAGTTAGCAATCACACTTTCTGCTGGACATAGACCAGAGGCGCTAGTGACCGCTAGTGTAATTGCTACGATTGCAATCGTGAAAATTGTGATGGAGACTCTCGCCGCGCAGCTCGTCACTGCTGTGAGGAAGCATACGGTCTACCATCATTGAAAAACCTTCATGCCTTCTGCGCGGATGCTGGAGAACCGTCCTTTGCTTTGCTGTCCGCCTGGCAAGACAAGTCGTTGCAAAGTCGCATCTGAAGTCTGATCCAAGGCTGTTCGGGTATTGTGGCAGATTAGGTAGCCACTACAGTGCCACTAATTACGACATACGACAAAGCAAGGCAGGGTCAAGGAAGAAACCTGCAGTTGCACCATGTTGAATCCGACAAGGTTCGTCGAAGGGTGCGTCTATTCTGCACATTGCTGGAACGTGCCGAGAGTACGGCGAAACCATGCAAAACATCGGAAGCAAGTTCGGTTTGCTGCAGCCTTACATAGAGCAACCCACGGTCCACAGACGCCTTGGTCGCCTTAGCCTTTTCGTCTGTCGAAGCTGTAGGAGCAGGCGTCGATGACGGCGTCATGTCTTCCTGTCACCATCCACAGGCAAGCCGGCTCTTGGGCAAAATCTGTACGTGCGACAGCAGATAGTGCTGCATCCAGTTCTGCGAAGGCAGCAAAACATGGGACACAGCAACCTGCCTTCGTGTCCTCGTGCGCTGTAGGAGCAGACGCCGAAACGAGGCCAGTCGTGGAGGCAGCATCTTCCTGACGAGATTCTTTCTAGACAGTAGCTGCAACGACAACATGCTCTAGCAACCCGTTCCCTCCAGAAGAGGGTGCCAGATTCCAACAAATCCCAGCGCGATTGTGCCACAATCAGCAGAGAGCACCTTGGCAACAAGGCTCTCCACCCTGGCCGGCGCTTCAGCAAGCTGCTGAACCTGCGGAGCATGCTGGCCAATGGATGACAGTCAATCATAGTGGCTACACGTGGCTGCTGTGCTAGGGGTGTCAACATCATGCTGCATCCAGGATGACATCTTGCTTTCGTGGCTTAATTCTCCTGTCAAGCTGACTAGCATGTTGTCTGGCCTTCTCTTCAGGCGATGCTGCTGCGGCAGCCATCGATCCAGTCGCAGCTTCTTCCTGTGTGCATCTTGAGAATGAGGACTCCAACTGCGTTAACATATTCGAGATCTGCATCGTTGCAGCATGTCGGGTTTGTGACTGGTGAGAATAGCTAGCTCTGAACAGCATGCAGCCGTGATGCCTTCTGCTGCTTGGCGGCTGGAGAACCCCCTGCTGCATTGCCCCCCTCCTCGCAAGGTAGAATGAGGGAGCTGGCAAGAAGCGTGGCCCAAGCGGCCTGCCTTCCTGTCTTCCTCGGCGGAAGCAGCAGCTGCCACAGGGACAGATGTGGAGGCATCATCTTCCTGACAAGAACCGTTGTGAAATGCTCCACACCTGACCGGAAGCATGCTCCTTGGGAAGATCTGCCGGTGCCGTGGCAGAGGTTGTCTCCTCCTGTTGCAGGCTCCGGGCGCGGATGATCAGCTGCAAAAAGCGTTTTCCAGGAACCTGCCTTCTGCTTGTCTTGTGCTGTGGCATCCGGAGCAGCTGCGGAGGTGGCATCTTCCTCGCAAGAAGCTTTCTGGAGACTGCTGTAGCAGCCACCTCCTCCTCCTGGCTCTATCACGCGCCTTAGCTGCAGATCCGTCTGCTGTGGTTGGCTGCTCTCCAACGATTCCTTGAGCCTGGCGAAACGTGCTGCCAACTCTTGCCACAGCTACCAGCACCGTCACGCCATGTCAGTCTCGCCTTCTCATCTACCGATGCTGCAGGGGCTGCCGTCGATGAGGTCACCGAGTCCTGTCACCCATTAGCGAATCAATCCACCGCTAGACATTGGGGGTGTGTAAGTGTTACGATCGGGTCACGGTGTATCACAGTTGTGGCGACATGTGCTCACGGCAGTGCGTGTGGTTGCTTGTGTACTCTTGTGCAAAGCTGGCTTTGCAGAACAAAAGTGCCTTCTGCTCCTTGGAAGGATCTGCGGGCACCACGGCAGATGCAGATGCTGCTTCCACCTGGTGCAGTCTCCGGAATGAAGGCAGGTGCATGCTGCATAACATGGGTCACAGCAACATGCCTTCGTATGCTCGTGCGCTGTAGGAGCAGACGCCGAAACGAGGCCAGTCGTGGAGGCAGCATCTTCCTGACGAGATTCTTTCTAGACAGTAGCTGCAACGACAACATGCTCTAGCAACCCGTTCCCTCCAGAAGAGGGTGCCAGATTCCAACAAATCCCAGCGCGATTGTGCCACAATCAGCAGAGAGCACCTTGGCAACAAGGCTCTCCACCCTGGCCGGCGCTTCAGCAAGCTGCTGAACCTGCGGAGCATGCTGGCCAATGGATGACAGTCAATCATAGTGGCTACCAGGATGACATCTTGCTTTCGTGGTTTAATTCTCCCGTCAATGTTGTCTGGCCTTCTCTTCAGGCGATGCTGCTGCGGCAGCCATCGATCCAGTCGCAGCTTCTTCCTGTGTGCATCTTGAGAATGAGACTTCCAACTGCGTTAACATATTCGAGATCTGCATCGTTGCAGCATGTCGGGTTTGTGACTGGTGAGAATAGCTAGCTCTGAACAGCATGCAGCTCTCATGCGTAGCAGGCTGTGTCTGCAGAGCCGTCATGCCTTCTGCTGCTTGGCGGCTGGAGAACCCCCTGCTGCATTGCCCCCCTCCTCGCAAGGTAGAATGAGGGAGCTGGCAAGAAGCGTGGCTCAAGCAGCCTGCCTTCCTGTCTTCTTCGGCGGAAGCAGCAGCTGCCACAGGGACAGATGTGGAGGCATCATCTTCCTGACAAGAGCCGTCGTGAAATGCTACACACCTGACCGGAAGCATGCTCCTTGGGAAGATCTGCCGGTGCCGTGGCAGAGGTTGTCTCCTCCTGTTGCAGGCTCCGGGCACGGATGATCAGCTGCAAAAGGCGTTTTCCAGCAACCTGCCTTCTGCTTGTCTTGTGCTGTGGCATCCGGAGCAGCTGTGGAGGTGGCATCTGCCTCGCAAGAAGCTTTCTGGAGACTGCTGTAGAAGCCACCTCCTCCTCCTGGCTCTATCACGCGCCTTAGCTGCAGATCCGTCTGCTGTGGTTGGCTGCTCTCCAACGATTCCTTGAGCCTGGCGAAACGTGCTGCCAACTCTTGCCGCAGCTACCAGCACCGTCACGCCATGTCAGTCTCGCCTTCTCATCTACCGATGCTGCAGGGGCTGCCGTCGATGAGGTCACCGAGTCCTGCCGCTAGACGTTGGGGGTGTGTAAGTGTTACGATCGGGTCACGGTGAATCACGGTTGTGACGACATGTGCTCACGGCAGTGCGTGCGGTTGCATGTGTACCCTTGCGCAAAGCTGGCTTTGCAGAACAAGAGTGCCTTCTGCTCCTTGGAAGGATCTGCGGGCACCACGGCAGATGCAAATGCTGCTTCAGCCTAGTGCAGGCTCCGGAATGAGGGCAGGTGCATGCTACATAGCATGGGACACAGCAACCTGCCTTCGTGTCCTCGTGCGCTGTCGGAGCAGACGCCGACACGAGGCCAGTCGTGGAGGCAGCATCTTCCTGACGAGATTCTTTCGAGACAGCAGCTGCAACGACAACCTGCTCTACAAGTAGCAACCCGTTCACTCCAGAAGAGGGTGCCAGATTCCAACAAATCCCAGCGCGATTGTGCCACAATCAGCAGAGAGGGCACTCCTGTCATTTGTGACTCCCTATTTCTGTCATTTGTGACTCCCTAGGTTCCTGGGTCTGGCCTAGGCAAATCCCCGTCATTTGTGACTCCCTCCGCCTGCCATCACCACACATCACCTCACCCGAAAGTGCTCATATTCATTGGCAGGCCTGTGATTTCTTCTCAAACAAGCACCTGTCATCTGTGACTCCCGACCCTTTTGCCTTGCTTGTCAATGTGGTTTTCACACAGCAACACCGGTCATCTGTGACTCCCTTACTTTTCCTTCTTCTGGTCATCTGTGAGCACTCCTTAAGGTCTTCGTCTTGGGTGAAAGGTTCTTCTTGGATTCACCCCTTAGGATTCCCTCTTCGGCAAAAGGTTCATGCTGGATTCAGTCCTTAGGGTCTTCGTCTTCGGTAATAGGTTCCTGCTGGGTTCACTCCTTAGGGCCTGGGTCCTCCTCAGGGCCTGGGTCCTGCTGGGTTCACTCCTTAGGGTCTTCGTCTTGGGTGAACGGTTCTTCTTGGATTCACCCCTTTGGGTTTTTGTCTTCGGCACTGGGTCTTGCTGGGTTCACTCCTTGGGGTCTTCGTCTTGGGTGAAAAGTTCTTCTTGGATTCACCCCTTAGGGTTTCATCTTCGGCTAAAGGTTCCTGCTGGGTTCACTCCTTAGGGTCTTCGTCTTGGGTGAAAGGTTCTTGTTGGATTCAACCCTCAGGGTTTTTGTCTTCGGCACTGGGTCCTGCTGGGTTCACTCCTTTTTGTCTTCGTCTTGGGTGAAAGGTTCTTCTCAGATTCACCCCTGCTGGTTTCATCTTCGGCTAAAGGTTCATGCTGGATTCACTCCTTAGGGTTTTTTCGTTTTCGGTAAAAGAATGTTGCTGGGTACACTCCTTAGGGTCTTCGTCTTGGGTGAAAGGTTTTCTTGGATCACCCCAGAGTTTTTCGGGTCAAAGGTTCTTCTTGGATTCACCCCTTTGAGCGTCATCTTCCGCAAAAGGTTCATGCTGGATTCACTCCTTAGGGTTTTTGTCTTCGGTAATAGGTTCCCGTTGGGTTCACTCCTTAGGGTCTTCGTCTTGGGTGAAATGTTTTCTTGGATTCGCCCAACAGGGTTTCATCTTCGGCGAAAGGTTCCTGCTGGCTTCACTCTTTTGGGTTTTTGTCTTCGCTAATAGGCTCCTGCTGGATTCACTCCTCAAATTCTGCGCTGAAAGGCCGAAAGGCCCATCTTCGGCACACGATTCCTGCTGGATTCGCTCCTTAGGGTTTTTGTCTTCAGTAGTAAGTTCCTGCTGGATTCACTCCTTGTTGCGGGTTTGTTAAGCAGTACTAGAGGCGTATTATATGTGTGTATATATATATATATGCGCCTATATATACATATATATATATTTATTTATTTATTTATATTTATATAAAGATATAAACATATATGCGCTCATAACACATTATGTATTATGTATTATGTATTATATTTTATACTATATACTATATACTCTATATTATCTAATATTTTTTAATATTATATATGATATATATGATATATATATAAATATACTATTTATATTATATTATATATTATACATTATATAGTATATATTATAGGTTATATAATATATACTATATAATACATATATATTTTATATTTTAAATTGATTATGTATATATATATATACATATATATATATATATATATATACATGTATATATATATATATGTATTATATGTGTATATATATATATATATATATATAATTCTGAATTGGAAGCAGGCATATGGTTGTGCGTTGTGCGAAAAATACACCTCTCCTAGGGAAAAACACTACTTTCGTGCGAAAGTGCACGAAGCCTAGGAAAAACTGCATTTTCAGCGAGAAAATGCACCAAACCCAGGGAAAACGAAGATTTCTTAAAAATGAGCACCGCGCCTAGGAAATATTGCAGATTTGGGCAAACTGACTACAGTCATTTGTGACTCCCAGTTTTCCGTTTCAAACATGAAAGCAATCGGTGCATGTGCTGGCATGTACCAAAACCCTGGAAGGGTCTCCATTTTCAGCCGTTGAACCACCTGTCATTTGTGACTCCCTGGTCGGCTGTTGGACAACAAGGTTCCTGAAGACAAACGTTCAAAAATATCCCAAAACCCTAGGGAGTCACAAATGACAGGAGTGCCAGCAGAGAGCACCTTGGCAACAAAGCTCTCCACCCTGGCCGGCGCTTCAGCAAGCTGCTGAACCTGGGGAGCATGCTGGCCAATGGATGACAGTCAATCATAGTAGCTACACGTGGCTGGTGTGCTAGGGGTGTCAACATCATGCTGCATCCAGGATGACATCTTGCTTTCGTGGCTTAATTCTCCTGTCAAGCTGACTGGCATGTTGTCTGGCCTTCTCTTCAGGCGATGCTGCTGCGGCAGCCAACGATCCAGTCGCAGCTTCTTCCTGTGTGCATCTTCGAATGAGAACTCCAACTGCCTTTACATCTTCGAGATCTGCATCGTTCCAGCATGTCGGGGATATGACAGGTGGTGAGAATGCTTTGAACAGCATGCAGCTCTGGCAGGCTGTGTCTGCAGAGCGGTCATGCCTTCTGCTGCTTGGCGGCTGGAGAACCCCCTGCTGCGTTGCCCTCCTCCAAGGTAGAATGACGGGAGCTGGCAAGAAGCGTGGCTCAAGCAGCCTGCCTTCCTGTCTTCCTCGGCGGAGGCAGCAGCTGCCACAGGGACAGATGTGGAGGCATCACCTTCCTGACAAGAACCGTTGTGAAATGCTCCACACCTGACCGGAAGCATGCTCCTTGGGAAGATCTGCCGGTGCCGTGGCAGAGGTTGTCTCCTCCTGTTGCAGGCTCCGAGCGCGGATGATCAGCTGCAAACAGCGTTTTCCAGCAACCTGCCTTCTGCTTGTCTTGTGCTGTGGCATCCGGAGCAGCTGTGGAGGTGGCATCTGCCTCGCAAGAAGCTTTCTGGAGACTGCTGTAGCAGCCACCTCCTCCTCCTGGCTCTATCACGCGCCTTAGCTACAGATCCGTCTGCTGTGGTTGGCTGCTCTCCAACGATTCCATGAGCCTGGCGAAACGTGCTGCCAACTCTTGCCACAGCTACCAGCACCGTCACGCCATGTAAGCCTCGCCTTCTCATCTACCGATGCTGCAGGGGCTGCCGTCGATGAGGTCACCGAGTCCTGCCGCTAGACGTTGGGGGTGTGTAAGTGTTACGATCGGGTCACGGTGAATCACGGTTGTGACGACATGTGCGGACGGCAGTGCGTGCGGTTGCGTGTGTACTCTTGCGCAAGGCTGGCTTGCAGAACAAGAGTGCCTTCTGCTCCTTGGAAGGATCTGCGGGCACCACGGCAGATGCAGATGCTGCTTCAGCCTAGTGCAGGCTCCGGAATGAGGGCAGGTGCATGCTACATAGCATGGGACACAGCAACCTGCCTTCGTGTCCTCGTGCGCTGTAGGAGCAGACGCCGACACGAGGCCAGTCGTGGAGGCAGCATCTTCCTGACGAGATTCTTTCGAGACAGCAGCTGCAACGACAACATGCTCTACAAGTAGCAACCCGTTCACTCCAGAAGAGGGTGCCAGATTCCAACAAATCCCAGCGCGAGTGTGCCACAATCAGCAGAGAGCACCTTGGCAACAAAGCTCTCCACCCTGGCCGGCGCTTCAGCAAGCTGCTGAACCTGGGGAGCATGCTGGCCAATGGATGACAGTCAATCAAAGTAGCTACACGTGGCTGGTGTGCTAGGGGTGTCAACATCATGCTGCATCCAGGATGACATCTAGCTTTCGTGGCTTAATTCTCCTGTCAAGCTGACTAGCATGTTGTCTGGCCTTCTCTTCAGGCGATGCTGCTGCGGCAGCCAACGATCCAGTCGCAGCTTCTTCCTGTGTGCATCTTCGAATGAGAACTCCAACTGCCTTTACATCTTCGAGATCTGCATCGTTGCAGCATGTCGGGGATATGACAGGTGGTGAGAATGCTTTGAACAGCATGCAGCTCTGGCAGGCTGTGTCTGCAGAGCGGTCATGCCTTCTGCTGCTTGGCGGCTGGAGAACCCCCTGCTGCGTTGCCCTCCTCCTGGCAAGGTGGAATGACGGGAGCTGGCAAGAAGCGTACCTCAAGCAGCCTGCCTTCCTGTCTTCTTCGGCGGAAGCAGCAGCTGCCACCGGGACAGATGTGGAGGCATCATCTTCCTGACAAGAACCGTTGTGAAATGCTCCACACCTGACCGGAAGCATGCTCCTTGGGAAGATCTGCCGGTGCCGTGGCAGAGGTTGTCTCCTCCTGTTGCAGGCTCCGAACGCCGATGATCAGCTGCAAAAAGCGTTTTCCAGGAACCTGCCTTCTGCTTGTCTTGTGCTGTGGCATCCGGAGCAGCTGCGGAGGTGGCATCTTCCTCGCAAGAAGCTTTCTGGAGACTGCTGTAGCAGCCACCTCCTCCTCCTGGCTCTATCACGCGCCTTAGCTGCAGATCCGTCTGCTGTGGTTGGCTGCTCTCCAACGATTCCTTGAGCCTGGCGAAACGTGCTGCCAACTCTTGCCACAGCTACCAGCACCGTCACGCCATGTCAGTCTCGCCTTCTCATCTGCCGATGCTGCAGGTGCTGCCGTCGATGAGGTCACCGAGTCCTGTCACCCATTAGCGGAATCTTTCCGCCGCTAGACTTTGGGGGTGTGTAAGTGTTACGATCGGGTCACGGTGTATCACGGTTGTGACGACATGTGCGGACGGCAGTGCGTGCGGTTGCGTGTGTACTCTTGCGCAAGGCTGGCTTGCAGAACAAGAGTGCCTTCTGCTCCTTGGAAGGATCTGCGGGCACCACGGCAGATGCAGATGCTGCTTCAGCCTAGTGCAGGCTCCGGAATGAGGGCAGGTGCATGCTACATAGCATGGGACACAGCAACCTGCCTTCGTGTCCTCGTGCGCTGTAGGAGCAGACGCCGACACGAGGTCAGTCTTGGAGGCAGCATCTTCCTGACGAGAGTCTTTCTAGACAGTAGCTGCAACGACAACATGCTCTACAAGTAGCAACCCGTTCACTCCAGAAGAGGGTGCCAGATTCCAACAAATCCCAGCGCGAGTGTGCCACAATCAGCAGAGAGCACCTTGGCAACAAAGCTCTCCACCCTGGCCGGCGCTTCAGCAAGCTGCTGAACCTGGGGAGCATGCTGGCCAATGGATGACAGTCAATCATAGTGGCTACACGTGGCTGTTGTGCTAGGGGTGTCAACATCATGCTGCATCCAGGATGACATCTTGCTTTCGTGGCTTAATTCTCCTGTCAAGCTGACTGGCATGTTGTCTGGCCTTCTCTTCAGGCGATGCTGCTGTGGCAGCCATCGATCCAGTCGCAGCTTCTTCCTGTGTGCATCTTGAGAATGAGAACTCCAACTGCGTTAACATGTTCGAGATCTGCATCGTTGCAGCATGTCGGGGATACGACAGGTGGTGAGAACAGCTAGCATTGAACAGCAGGCAGCTCTCATGCGTGGCAGGCTGTGTCTGCAGAGCGGTCATGCCTTCTGCTGCTTGGCGGCTGGAGAACCCCCTGCTGCGTTGCCCTCCTCCTGGCAAGGTGGAATGACGGGAGCTGGCAAGAAGCGTGGCTCAAGCAGCCTGCCTTCCTGTCTTCTTCGGCGGAAGCAGCAGCTGCCACAGGGACAGATGTGGAGGCATCACCTTCCTGACAAGAACCGTTGTGAAATGCTCCACACCTGACCGGAAGCATGCTCCTTGGGAAGATCTGCCGGTGCCGTGGCAGAGGTTGTCTCCTCCTGTTGCAGGCTCCGAGCGCGGATGATCAGCTGCAAAAAGCGTTTTCCAGCAACCTGCCTTCTGCTTGTCTTGTGCTGTGGCATCCGGAGCAGCTGCGGAGGTGGCATCTTCCTCGCAAGAAGCTTTCTGGAGACTGCTGTAGCAGCCACCTCCTCCTCCTGGCTCTATCACGCGCCTTAGCTGCAGATCCGTCTGCTGTGGTTGGCTGCTCTCCAACGATTCCTTGAGCCTGGCGAAACGTGCTGCCAACTCTTGCCACAGCTACCAGCACCGTCACGCCATGTCAGTCTCGCCTTCTCATCTACCGATGCTGCAGGGGCTGCCGTCGATGAGGTCACCGAGTCCTGTCACCCATTAGCGGAATCAATCCACCGCTAGACATTGGGGATGTGTAAGTGTTACGATCGGGTCACGGTGTATCACGGTTGTGACGACATGTGCGGACGGCAGTGCGTGCGGTTGCGTGTGTACTCTTGCGCAAGGCTGGCTTGCAGAACAAGAGTGCCTTCTGCTCCTTGGAAGGATCTGCGGGCACCACGGCAGATGCAGATGCTGCTTCAGCCTAGTGCAGGCTCCGGAATGAGGGCAGGTGCATGCTACATAGCATGGGACACAGCAACCTGCCTTCGTGTCCTCGTGCGCTGTAGGAGCAGACGCCGACACGAGGCCAGTCGTGGAGGCAGCATCTTCCTGACGAGATTCTTTCGAGACAGCAGCTGCAACGACAGCATGCTCTAGCAACCCGTTCACTCCAGAAGAGGGTGCCAGATTCCAACAAATCCCAGCGCGATTGTGCCACAATCAGCAGAGAGCACCTTGGAAACAAAGCTCTCCACCCTGGCCGGCGCTTCAGCAAGCTGCTGAACCTGGGGAGCATGCTGGCCAATGGATGACAGTCAATCATAGTCGCTACACGTGGCTGGTGTGCTAGGGGTGTCAACATCATGCTGCATCCAGGATGACATCTTGCTTTCGTGGCTTAATTCTCCTGTCAAGCTGACTAGCATGTTGTCTGGCCTTCTCTTCAGGCGATGCTGCTGCGGCAGCCATCGATCCAGTCGCAGCTTCTTCCTGTGTGCATCTAGCTTTGAACATCATGCAGCTCTCATGCGTGGCAGGCTGTGTCTGCAGAGCGGTCATGCCTTCTGCTGCTTGGCGGCTGGAGAACCCCCTGCTGCGTTGCCCTCCTCCTGGCAAGGTAGAATGACGGGAGCTGGCAAGAAGCGTACCTCAAGCAGCCTGCCTTCCTGTCTTCTTCGACGGAAGCAGCAGCTGCCACCGGGACAGATGTGGAGGCATCATCTTCCTGACAAGAACCGTTGTGAAATGCTCCACACCTGACCGGAAGCATGCTCCTTGGGAAGATCTGCCGGTGCCGTGGCAGAGGTTGTCTCCTCCTGTTGCAGGCTCCGAACGCGGATGATCAGCTGCAAAAGGCGTTTTCCAGGAACCTGCCTTCTGCTTGTCTTGTGCTGTGGCATCCGGAGCAGCTGTGGAGGTGGCATCTGCCTCGCAAGAAGCTTTCTGGAGACTGCTGTAGCAGCCACCTCCTCCTCCTGGCTCTATCACGCGCCTTAGCTGCAGATCCGTCTGCTGTGGTTGGCTGCTCTCCAACGATTCCTTGAGCCTGGCGGCACGTGCTGCCAACTCTCGCCACAGCTACCAGCACCGTCACGCCATGTCAGTCTCACCTTCTCATCTACCGATGCTGCAGGGGCTGCCGTCGATGAGGTCACCGAGTCCTGTCACCCATTAGCGGAATCTTTCCGCCGCTAGACTTTGCGGGTGTGTAAGTGTTACGATCGGGTCACGGTGTATCACGGTTGTGACGACATGTGCGGACGGCAGTGCGTGTGGTTGCATGTGTACCCTTGCGCAAAGCTGGCTTTGCAGAACAAGAGTGCCTTCTGCTCCTTGGAAGGATCTGCCGGCACCACGGCAGATGCAGATGCTGCTTCAGCCTAGTGCAGGCTCCGGAATGAGGGCAGGTGCATGCTACATAGCATGGGACACAGCAACCTGCCTTCGTGTCCTCGTGCGCTGTAGGAGCAGACGCCGACACGAGGCCAGTCGTGGAGGCAGCATCTTCCTGACGAGATTCTTTCGAGACAGCAGCTGCAACGACAACCTTCTCTAGCAACCCGTTCACTCCAGAAGAGGGTGCCAGATTCCAACAAATCCCAGCGCGATTGTGCCACAATCAGCAGAGAGCACCTTGGAAACAAAGCTCTCCACCCTGGCCGGCGCTTCAGCAAGCTGCTGAACCTGGGGAGCATGCTGGCCAATGGATGACAGTCAATCATAGTGGCTACACGTGGCTGGTGTGCTAGGGGTGTCAACATCATGCTGCATCCAGGATGACATCTTGCTTTCGTGGCTTAATTCTCCTGTCAAGCTGACTAGCATGTTGTCTGGCCTTCTCTTCAGGCGATGCTGCTGCGGCAGCCATCGATCCAGTCGCAGCTTCTTCCTGTGTGCATCTAGCTTTGAACATCATGCAGCTCTCATGCGTGGCAGGCTGTGTCTGCAGAGCGGTCATGCCTTCTGCTGCTTGGCGGCTGGAGAACCCCCTGCTGCGTTGCCCTCCTCCTGGCAAGGTAGAATGACGGGAGCTGGCAAGAAGCGTACCTCAAGCAGCCTGCCTTCCTGTCTTCTTCGGCGGAAGCAGCAGCTGCCACAGGGACAGATGTGGAGGCATCACCTTCCTGACCAGAACCGTTGTGAAATGCTCCGCACCTGACCGGAAGCATGCTCCTTGGGAAGATCTGCCGGTGCCGTGGCAGAGGTTGTCTCCTCCTGTTGCAGGCTCCGGGCGCGGATGATCAGCTGCAAAAAGCACTTTCCAGGAACCTGCCTTCTGCTTGTCTTGTGCTGTGGCATCCGGAGCAGCTGCGGAGGTGGCATCTTCCTCGCAAGAAGCTTTCTGGAGACTGCTGTAGCAGCCACCTCCTCCTGGCTCTATCACGCGCCTTAGCTGCAGATCCGTCTGCTGTGGTTGGCTGCTCTCCAACGATTCCTTGAGCCTGGCGGAACGTGCTGCCAACTCTCGCCACAGCTACCAGCACCGTCACGCCATGTCAGTCTCACCTTCTCATCTACCGATGCTGCAGGGGCTGCCGTCGATGAGGTCACCGAGTCCTGTCACCCATTAGCGGAATCTTTCCGCCGCTAGACTTTGGGGGTGTGTAAGTGTTACGATCGGGTCACGGTGTATCACGGTTGTGACGACATGTGCGGACGGCAGTGCGTGTGGTTGCGTGTGTACTCTTGCGCAAAGCTGGCTTTGCAGAACAAGAGTGCCTTCTGCTCCTTGGAAGGATCTGCGGGCACCACAACAGATGCAGATGCTGCTTCAGCCTAGTGCAGGCTCCGGAATGAGGGCAGGTGCATGCTGCATAGCATGGGACACAGCAACCTGCCTTCCTGTCCTCGTGCGCTGTAGGAGCAGACGCCGACACGAGGCCAGTCGTGGACGCAGCATCTTCCTGACGAGATTCTTTCGAGACGGTAGCTGCAACGACAACATGCTCTAGCAATCCGTTCCCTCCAGAAGAGGGTGCCAGATTCTAACAAATCCCAGAGCGATTGTGCCACAATCAGCAGAGAGCACCTTGGCAACAAGGCTCTCCACACTGGCCGGCGCTTCAGCAAGCTGCTGAACCTGGGGAGCATGCTGACCAATGGATGACAGTCAATCATAGTGGCTACACGTGGCTGTTGTGCTAGGGGTGTCAACATCATGCCGCATCCAGGATGACATCTCGCTTTCGTGGCTTAATTCTCCTGTCAAGCTGACTGGCATGTTGTCTGGCCTTCTCTTCAGGCGATGCTGCTGCGGCAGCCATCGATCCAGTCGCAGCTTCTTCCTGTGTGCATCTTGAGAATGAGAACTCCAACTGCGTTAACATATTCGAGATCTGCATCGTTGCAGCATGTCGGGGATACGACAGGTGGTGAGAACAGCTAGCTTTGAACAGCAGGCAGCTCTCATGCGTGGCAGGCTGTGTCTGCAGAGCGGTCATGCCTTCTGCTGCTTGGCGGCTGGAGAACCCCCTGCTGCGTTGCCCTCCTCCTGGCAAGGTAGAATGACGGGAGCTGGCAAGAAGCGTGGCTCAAGCAGCCTGCCTTCCTGTCTTCTTCGGCGGAAGCAGCAGCTGCCACAGGGACAGATGTGGAGGCATCATCTTCCTGACAAGAACCGTTGTGAAATGCTCCACACCTGACCGGAAGCATGCTCCTTGGGAAGATCTGCCGGTGCCGTGGCAGAGGTTGTCTCCTCCTGTTGCAGGCTCCGAGCGCGGATGATCAGCTGCAAAAAGCGCTTTCCAGGAACCTGCCTTCTGCTTGTCTTGTGCTGTGGCATCCGGAGCAGCTGTGGAGGTGGCATCTGCCTCGCAAGAAGCTTTCTGGAGACTGCTGTAGCAGCCACCTCCTCCTGGCTCTATCACGCGCCTTAGCTGCAGATCCGTCTGCTGTGGTTGGCTGCTCTCCAACGATTCCTTGAGCCTGGCGGAACGTGCTGCCAACTCTCGCCACAGCTACCAGCACCGTCACGCCATGTCAGTCTCACCTTCTCATCTACCGATGCTGCAGGGGCTGCCGTCGATGAGGTCACCGAGTCCTGTCACCCATTAGCGGAATCCTTCCGCCGCTAGACTTTGGGGGTTTGTAAGTGTTACGATCGGGTCACGGTGTATCACGGTTGTGACGACATGTGCGGACGGCAGTGCGTGTGGTTGCGTGTGTACTCTTGCGCAAAGCTGGCTTTGCAGAACAAGAGTGCCTTCTGCTCCTTGGAAGGATCTGCGGGCACCACAACAGATGCAGATGCTGCTTCAGCCTAGTGCAGGCTCCGGAATGAGGGCAGGTGCATGCTGCATAGCATGGGACACAGCAACCTGCCTTCCTGTCCTCGTGCGCCGCAGGAGCAGACGCCGCAACGAGGCTAGTCGTGGAGGCAGCATCTTCCTGACGAGATTCTTTCTAGACAGTAGCTGCAACGACAACATGCTCTAGCAAACCGTTCCCTCCAGAAGAGGGTGCCAGATTCCAACACATCCCAGCGCGATTGTGCTCCAATCAGATGCTGCTTCTCCATCTTCTCCCTGTTGCAGGATCCGAAATGCAGAGGCAACCTGCCTTCGTGGCGTCTTGCGCCGCAGGAGCAGAAAATGAAACAGGGCCAGCTGTGGGAGCAGCGTCTTCCTGACGACGGTCTGTTGGGACTCAAGCACAACTACGCCGCATCAGCTGCATGCGCCTTGGCCGCAAAGCTCTCTTCCCTGATTGGCTGCTCTGCGGCAAGCTGCTGAACCTCTCGGTGGCGCAGGCTGGATAGTTGGCGTCAAGATGCTGCATGCATGCTGATGTCTCGCTTGCGGGTCTGACTACAACGTCTTCCGTTGCTTCTTGTGTCCAACTTGAGAACTCTGGCTGATGCAGCTCTACATGTTGAAAACAACAAGCTGTGTCTGTCCCAGCGCTGCCTGTGCCGCAGAAACAGCGGCAGTCGCGCCTTCCTGGCAAAACAAAGTCGCATTCGGTGCTCATGCCTCACCACTGACCGAAAGCAGGCTCCTGGGCAAGATGTGCAGGCGACGTCGCAAAGGTTGTCTCAACCTGGGTCGGTCCCCGAAATGCGCTGGAGAGGGCGGATGGCCGGCGGGTATAGCTTCGTAGCTCAAGAACCTGCCTTCTGCTTGTCTTGTGCCGCCGAATCCGGAGCAGCTGTGGAGGTGGCATCTTCCTGACCATAGAGTCTTAGTTTGCACACCAGCAGCCATCCGCATGCTGCATGTCCAACCAATGGCGCGCACCTTAGACCCAGAACGATCTGCCCCAGCGGATGACGTCACTGCATGCTCCCGTCACCAACTTCGGGAGTGCCGCGAAGACATCACGGTTGAAAGGTTGCGAACAAGACGTACGTGTCGTGGCAGCCCAAGTGTGCTCAGCTAGCTTTGAAGAAGTTGTAACGTCGTGCATAGCGGGATGTGTCTGCAGAAAGGCCTTTTGCTGCACGGCAAGAGCTGCAGGCGGTGCGGGGGACACTGCCTGCAGGCATCGCAGACTGTTGCAGGCTCCGGTTTGTGTAGAAGCGTAGTATGCTTGCAACACACACACACACAGTCCAAGCGGAAGCGGCCTGCCTTCGTTTTGTCTTGGACTCGAGGAGCTACCAAAGGGCCAGCCTCGCCAGCCTCTGCCTGGCAAGGAGTGCGTCGAGACAGCTCAGTAGCTCGTTCCGGACCTACACGTCCGGTGAGCTGGTAGGTCTGACGGAGTACTGTAGCAAGCAGGACTCCATTGCGACTGCGCATCAATCGTGCACCTTTGTGAAGCTCTCTGCCCTGGCCGGCTGAACCTGGCGGTGACACATCTCGCTTGCGGGTCTCGCTTGTCCACAGAAGCTGACTGCAACATAGTCTCGCCTTCCCTTCGGTCGACGCCTTTGGTGCAGACAGTGCAGACATTGATGGCATCACTGCCGTCGCAGCTTCTTCCTGCCCCCAACTTCGTTGGTGCGAAATCTTGCGGCTTCGAGGCTGCTGTTTAAAGCAAGCTCGCTCCTGCCATCAAAGCCCAATGAACAGGTACAAGTATCGATTGGTCATTGTGCCCGCGCTACCGGCGTGAACATGCACCTCCCTTCATTCTAGAGCCACGACTTTGGTCAGTTCAACCTTGGCATCTGCAGGCACCACGACAGTCGCTGCTTCAGCCTGTTGCAGGGCTCCGAGGTGCTGAGGGATGATGGGTGAGCCGCAAATAGAGGCAGGCGGCAAGAATCTGCTTGCTTCCGTTTCTATAGACACATGACCATGTGATGCAGAAGCATCTCCCTCAATTGTTTATCTAGCAAGCGAACGCCTGTGCCATATGATGTTGGAAAGAAGTATTCGTGCTCAATTCTGCCCCATCTACTGCCCACGCCTTTGTACCAAAAAAATCCGATCCAGCAGCAACAGCAAGTTGTCGAACATCGCCACGGGCCTGCAAAGCAATGGTTCATGGTGGCTCATCTCTTGCTTTTGGGTCCCACTTCTCTCTTGTCTGACTGCACTGGTGTCTCACCTGTTGGTTGGTCAACGTCGCTGATGATGTCAGAGCTTCTGCCTAGCATCAACTTGAAAACTCGACGGCTAAGCATCCCAGTGCAGATCACAACCGAGCTCAACTGTGCCGAAGAGCGCGATCAGCTAGCTTTGAACATGCAGCTCCACGCGGGGCAGTGCACTATGCAACTGCCAGAGACAATGCCGTGGGTCAACAACAAATCGCAGAATGAGACGAAGACCTCGACCTGTTCGGCGGGTCTGGGCCTGCTCTGGAAGCTTTCCGTCTGTCACGCTGGCGTCCTCTGAATGAGAAGCTGCATTTGAAAAGAACACTAGCAATGCACGATTATCACGACGAAGTAGGCCAAACTTGCATCGAAGTTCAGGCTCATCAGCCTGGCCTCACAAAGTGCAGGATCGCTGCTGGTGTGCATAGCTCCTGTCACAGATATTCACAGCTTCTGCACACGCGGAAGGCTCGCTCCGATGTTAAGCCCTGCAAGCGACCTCGAGCTGACCAGCGACGAGCCTGGACAAGGGCTCTACACCGCCCTCCAGAGCTGAAGGAGCTTTTGAAGCGAACGCAAGCGTGAAGCCGGGCCGTACAGCCCGAACACCTGTGTCTTATGCCCCGCGACTTAGTGTGCTGCGGCATCTGAGCGGCCGCGCGGCTCACCTGTCTCAGACCAGGCTGCATACTCATAGCTCTCGCTCAGAGAGGGAGTGGGGCTGGGGGTGCGGCTTTCAACTGCGCGAGAAACCAAGGTTGGGCAGCAGAAGTTGGAGCTTCGGGGCTTGCGAAATTTGGGATCAAGGCTCAGTCAAAAATTTCAAGCGCCTTCACTGTGTTGTGGTTGCAAGCACCGGACCGGATTTGTGGCGATCCAGCCTTGGGGTGTGGACGCGACCGGTGACCTTGGCGTCCTCGGCGTGGCAGTTCTTGTCGTGCTTCTGGATGTGCTGCCGTCTCGCGGGCTGCTATCCTGCCAGGGGCGGGACGCAGCCGCTAGATAACCAGTGTTTTGCCGCTTGGATTGTTGAATGTTTCTTTGCGAGTTGCAGCCCGTCCAGCAATGGCAATCGTGTAAGGTGCTCCAGGCCGTCGTCCTGTCATGGCTTCTAGAATCTATCATTCTGCAAAGAGTTACTGCACGTCACAGCTCTTGATCAACAAGGTATCGATATCCGCCCAACAGGGCTAACCTGCCGCTGCTTTGCACCACCAGGGTCCCTGCCAGTGGATGAGAGTATGGGGCCTTGCACCCTACTATGCCTGCAGTACTTGGAGAATCTGTTGGACTTGTTTCGGCAGTCACGAGTGCAAATCCTGCGCAGTTACAATGCCTTAGGTGGGGCGCGGCAGGCCAAATGCAAAAACGAAACTGGTGTCCCTCTGCTGCCAAGGGGCAACGAAACCTTCGAGGGAGAGCTCTCCTCCCAGAAACACAACATCTTGCTCAGAGGCAGTGAAGGACCGCTGGCCTCCCCCGATTGCCAGGTCAATGCCTGCGAGCACGAAAGCGCCGTTCTCAGCTCCGTGACTTTTCAGTCCCCGCCTGCAGCAGTAGCTCGTTGACGGCATCAAAAGCCCCCGGCCCTCGAAGGAGCCTGCGGAATTCGGGATGCTTTTTCTAGATTGCACGGACACCGATGGTGCACGCAGGGCTTTACACTTGCCTCGGCCGCTCCGCAATTTTTCAACCAAGCTAGGCAGCAGTGGCATGGAAACCTCGCACCTGATTGACACTGGTCGCCGTCGAAGCAAGCAAGATAAGTCCTCATCAGGCTTTTGCGAGTAACTGTCAAGTCTCATGGTCGCGTCTTCAACAAATGTTCTTGAACGACGAGGGTGTTACGCAGCAGGTGTAAGCGGCTGTCCTACGGAGCGAATCCCCCAACACACTTCGTTGTTTCACAAGCGACAACTATCTCGAGCAGTTCGCTTGACGCTTCATTCGCATTGATGCGCGACAACGATCCAGCAATCCGGAGACGACTTTGCGATCCCACCTTCAACACCTAGGCAATGCAGTCTTTAAAGCTAGGCCTTGAGGCGCGAAGGCTCAACCCCGAAGAACAGAGAAAGACACCGAAACGACCACGGTTCCCGTGACGTGACCCGACGGCCTCTGGACTCAGCAAGGCGGCCTGCACAAACTCGCTTCACTGGAGCGGGAGCTCGGAGCAACTGTCGTACTTCTAGTAACTTGTAACCGATTTACTGCATTGTATTACTACAAGTACTTCCATCGTTGCAGCTGTCATTTCAGTCATTTTTCGACGACCCTCTGTCAAACGCACGTTTTCGTTCTTGGATCTCAGGCAGCATACGCCTTCCGTATACCATGGTCGTCAGCAGGTACTTGCAGCATCTCGCAGCGATTCAATTCTCAAGGGCTGAGTTCTTAAGTCTGTTGCACACCAAATCCCCTGCCGCAAAACCCTTGCACGTTGCCCTGTTTATGAATCACTGCATGTTGTCCCTGCCGCCCGCCCTTCTGCGGACCGTTTTGCGAGCGACCCCTTCCGCAAGAGCAACAACCCCTCTTGACGGCTTACATGTTCGTTCTTCTGCGCCCTTCTGCGGAGCTGTCGCCTTCTGCAGCACTTCTGCACGCAGTCCCAGAATGTCCCAGAGAAGCAGAAGCATTGATGATGTCCAAATCCAATCAAAGTTTCGTGTACACGTGTATAGACTTACATCAAGAGAGGGCAGTGTTGCCCTTATCAAGTGCTGCTGGTGCCTACTTTGCTCTCCGCTCAATGTTGCTCCAGTAGAACAGGTGCAGTTGTGGAGACGTCTTGCCTGGGACCACCCGACATTTTGAGCCTTACGATAAAAAGAGTGAGTGCATGCCCTTCTTCCAGTGCAGTTCCACAGTTCCGGCAGGCTTGTGCATGTCAATGTGCTTGCAAGCGACCTGACACCTAGAAGCGCCGCGCTCATGACCGTTAATGGAAGATTTGCGAATCGCCGGGATCGGCTCAAAGGTCTGGAAGGTGGAAGCACAGCGACGAAGCCTCATCCGCCTACTCTGTAACAGAATTTTGGGTTTGTGCCCGTCGACCCGATCACTCCGAGGACAACGACAGCTTCCATACAAACATAAGAGTCATAAGAGAAGGAGCGTTAGTTCAATTAGTTTCTTGTACTCCTGCTCATGGCAATGCCTGTACTATCACCTTTCAGTTTCTCGTGCGACTCCTCCGACCCTTGCGTTTCATCTATTGCGTTCTTCTTAATCTCCTGTTGGGAATTCCAGCATTCACGTGCCGAAGCGCATTTTCCTTTCACGACAGATCGTTTCTCACTCGCCCTTTTCGGTTTCGCAAGCTTTGCAAACTGCAAACCGTGCGGGAGCCTGCATGTCATTAACCATGAGCAGAATGTCTCCCTTAGGAGCCGTCGGGCTGTGTCAAAACATCAATAGACTCAATAGACGTGCTGCAACTCAATTAGCGTCCTGAGATAAAGGCAACCTGAGCGCCAACCCTGCTGGCTGGACTGCCTGGCACCTTCAATGCGGACACTGCTTCTGCGACATGTTCGAAAGATTTCGAATGACTTCAAAGGACAGGTCCGACACTGGTTGCAATCCTCCCGTTTCTGCAGTCGAGATGCCACAGCTCCGAGCTGCACTGGCCCTGGAGGCCAGGTCTCCGGAATGAGACCCAAAGTGGCCTGCGAGGGGGCGGAGGGCGGGGTTTAAGTTTGAGGGTGTCACCTCTGTTGCGACTTCTCGGTTCCGCTTTTGCTTTGATGAGCACTTGTGCTCTGCCTGTGCCCAGCCTGATTTGGGCCGAAGACCAGGTCCACGGTCTTCAGCTGGCCCAGAAGCGGCCTCGAGGCTCCCCCGGCACCTCAACGCCGTGTTCTTCGAAACAATCATGTAACATCATGCATAACTCTTCAACTGCACGAGGCCTCGAACATCATCCGTGCGCTGGAAAGTAAGGAGCGTCGGCCTTCAATGGCGTCATGCGTCCGAAAGCATTGTCGCCACAACTTCCCAGCCGGTGCACACCACGCCTCTTCCGCAACTCACGAGCCAAGTCCTGCTGCGAGACGCAAGAGCGAGGAGCCTATCAGCCTGTCGTTGACGCCATTGACGCCTTTGCTGTGCCCGTCCTCCGCCTCGAAGGACCGCACGAGGCGGCCGTTGACCCCACAGAGCTCATCTCCCGCCTGCACGCCGTGACGAGCCGCCTTTGCAAGGCGTGAACCGGCAAAGAACGAAACGAGCCCATGAGACTGTCAGAACCGGGGCACGAGGCTGCCGGGAACCGCTGCAGCCAAGAAGACCGCTTGGGGCGGCCACGTCTCCGGAACCAGGCCTCAGTTGCCCGCCCGGTGAACGCGGTGAGAGCTCTACAAGTCCCTTTGGGAGCGGGCCCAGTACCTCGTCCGTCGCAGAGGCCTCCACCTTCCCACCAATTTCCAAGGCCCTGTACGTTAATCGGACAGCTGTACAATCACCCGCTGGCAACAAGCCAGTCAAATGAACCGAACTTCAAGCCCGGCATCAAGGACATGAACAGCGTAGACACAGGCTCCATGGTGCACAGTCTGTGGCCGAAGAGTTTCGCAGTTCGTGCGGCTTACAGCGTGCGTTGGCAACCTTCAAGCCTGGAAGCGGACCACGCCGACGCTTGGCGCTCGGGGCGAAGCCGGTGTACTACGACCATGGATCGCATCTGAAAGTTCTCTTGGTGCTGAGGTCGAGGGCAAGCAGTGACATTCTGGAGTGACACGTGAAATGATGAGGCCCCTCGTGCCGGTGGGCAAGTGCAAGGGTACCACTGGTACTTTAAGGCAGCTAAGGACAGGAGCCTAAATGCAAATCTCTGTAGAGCAGGCTGCTGCAAGCGCAAGCACAAGAACAGTTAAAAGCTGGCGTCAAGATTTCATCCTTCGTACTCTGCACCCTCTCCTGGGCTTGCGAAATCGCAGATGCAGTGGCCGGATCTGAAGGACGGATACAAGGTCCTTGCGATGAAGGATCGACGATGTGGCTCAGATGGGCCGTCAGATTTGCAAGCACTGCCACGCCTGACGGGACAACGCGTCGACGGTGGCTCCATTCACTGTGAGGAGGATGCTTCCGGTCTGCACCTGAAACATGTAGATCATGTAGTCCCAGTGACAGAGCAGCACATGAAACAGCATAGTGCGACACAGAACCGGAACCGTCTTTCTGAGAGTCGCGCAGTTTGAATGGTGAGTGGTGCATCGGGGTGCACTGCATCCACACACATAGGCCTGCAGGGCTACCGTACCAGGCCTTGCAGGCGTTCTATGCCCCTGTAGATCCTGCTGAAGCAACAGACTCAATAGACAGGTAGATACACAGGTGATGCAGCTCCAAATCTATACCACTAGCCGGCCGACATGCTTCGGTGCTGTGTGTAGCATGTGGTGTTGAGGCTGTCTGAGGCTGGAATCAAGCTGCCTGCCGGAAGACAGCGCCAATCCCACAGGCCCTGGGGAGGCCACCGTCACCTGCATTGCATCGGCATCCCAACAGTGGCTTGCTGTTCGAAAGCCGAGCTGGCACTCAGAAAGGGGCCTCGAACTCGAGAGGGTCGAGCGTGCCAGCCATTTTGCAAGAGGGGCATTGCACAGGTTTTCTCTATAATTCTGGCTGTTCGTGGTGCAAAGGCACATCTTTCAGATTGGATGGATGCCAGCGAAAGTGCGAAAGTCTTTCTTTCACTTGCAACAACAAACTATGGAATGAATCTTGCGGGAGCACGGGAAAGAGTCGCGATCGAGCCGCTTCATGAACAGCTTTGAATGCTCACTCTCACGCCTTCTCACTCACACATATCCCAAGAACCTACCGAGCATCCTCTACAAGCAGGTCATAAGACGTCATAAGCAGGCCCAGCACTTAATGTCCGCGGACCGTGCCACGACTTACAATAACAGATCGGGCCCCCTTATGCTTCCGTCTCGTCAGCCTTTTTCTGTTCCAAAAGGAGCGGACAGCGCTTCAGTCTGTTACACATCAGATTGCAGATGGCCACTGCGCTTCCCTCGAGAATTCAAGAGGCACAAAGCAAGAGACAGGGCACCCTGCCATCAGACCAAGCTCATGGTGTGAAGCTGCAAGTGCTGACGTAGTGGAGTGCAAGATGGCAGGACACTCCGGGCCGAAATCTTTCCATGGCAAGACTTTCAAACAATCTCGCCAAACAGCAAGGATGATTCCAGCTGTGTCACATTTCAGCGCATTGGGACTGGGCCTCTTCCAATTAGACTTGTCACTTGTCAAACTGACATGAAACTCTGAAAGTACCGGTAACCCCGTCCCACACAAGCTCTCTCCTGCACTTCGGTACGACTGTCAATCTTCGGAGACACTTGGCTACGGCAACGGTAGACAAGGTTGCCAGCTCACATTCCCCCAATGAAGCGGGCAAGTCTGGCTTGGGCGCCGAAGATCCTGCTGAAATCCTCCTGTTTCGCAACAGCTGTATGATCACTAAGGACAGCCGGGGTGCCCGTGCTGGAGTCGGTGAGATCTGCAGGTCGAGCCACAAGCGATTGCATTGGTTTCTGATGCTCTCTTCACAGTGTGTCTGGAAACAAAAACAGAAGCGACTGTCGTCGGAGCGGATGCTGCCCAGGCATCGCAGCAGCTCCCTTTAGCAACATCCGAAAACCAAATTCCCGCAGACTTCGCGGTTTTGCTGTCCTGGTGCAACTCCTTGCGCAATTCCATGACGACCTGCTGGAGCTTTGCCGTGCAGAGAACCCCACAACCCTGCTCGCTTCATCTCGCTCTCTCCCTCCGCCGGCCAGTCTGACCTTCCTACCGGGAGGCACTCGGATCCCTCCAACGAGGTGAATCAGTGCATCTTCTTTGAAGAGTTCGACCCGTTCGGACCCACACGAGCCTCTGTCTCCGTCTTGGAAGTGCCTTTCTTCTCCCGTACGACTTCCAGCTCCTCACTGCCAGCTATAACTACCAGTACAGTGTCACAGCAGGTTCTGACTCAAACTGAGGATAGACTTCCGGCAGTGTCCTGACTCAATCGCTCGAAAGCTTCGCCGATTCTCGTGGCACGTTGGAGGTGTTCCTGCAAGTGGAATCTGGTGAACACTGAGTCAGTCTGCACGAGCTCGCCTGTCAACAAGACCACCTGATTCACCGATTCACCGCTCGTATGTTCTTGTTTGAACATTGCCCTGTCGAACGAACTGTATCTTTGCCTGGGCTGGTCTCTCCAGAGCGTGGCAACAAGGTAACATCTGAGTCTGACTCTAAGTCACTTGAGAGCCACGGGCTGGGACGAAAGCTCTAGTAGGGGTAGGACGGCGACACGGAGCTTACAGGAATAGAGAGGCCCTAGCGAAGCTCGTGGCAGCAACTGCGGAGCCAATCGAGCCGAAAAAAACAAAAGGCGGGTCCAGGCCCGTCGAGGCAAGTAACGACACTTACAAATGTCTGATCTCAGCCCGGAAGATGCAGAAAGCAAACAGACAGACACCTTGGCTAACCATAAACGGACAAACATGTTGCAGCATGCCCAGCGCAGTACTTCCAGTAGTTCTGTTCCTGTCGCACATGACACGATACGGCCAGCATCAGCAGCATCAGTAGTTTCGTTCTTGCCGCACATGACACGATACGGTGAGCATCAGCAGCATCAGGAAGCACACCCAGGCCAGCATCAGCAGCATCAGAGGAGCCCCACTTCTCCTGCGAACATCTCCAAAATCCACTTACCAAACAAACCCAAATGTGGCCCAAAACAGGCCCCCTTGGCAACGACGGTTTTCCCAGCTCCAGACGGTGGATAGCCGAAAAAACAACGAAAAAAAGCCACCCCCCCCCCCCCCCCCCGCACCCCCCCCGATAACCCCAAGCTGAGGTATTGAACGAAGCTCCCACACGGGGAGCTTTCGTGACATGCAGTCTGTTCGTGATTCCGGTGTCCTTAGCTTCGCTGATCTCGCCGGCCTGTGCAGGCACCAAATTCGTGGATCTACGTGCATGATTTTGCTGGCCAGGCCTCCATGAGCATGAAGGCTTTGCGTGTGAGTTCATCCTTGGAGCACTCTGGGTAAGAGGTGTGTGCGAAATGCAACACACATCGATGGTCGCAGGAGTCTGGGCATGTAACGATCATATCAGCACGCTGGACCGACGTCATCTCGACCAGCTCTGAAAGAAAGGCCTGGACGCAAGGCCGGAAGCGTACAGCAACCGTGAAGAAGCCCTGCTATGCCATCTGCCTCGTCCATCCCATTGACTTCCGCTGCCACCTGTTTGCGCTTGCTCAGGTAACCCAGCGACATACTCAGATCACATACTACACGCGAAAACGTGAATCTTGCGCGGATATCGCTTAAATGCTTAAACTGAATTGGATCTCGTGGTGCCAGCCTCGCTGATGAGCTCCTTTGGATCTTTCGTCTCGTCTTCCTTCTGGTCCGCGTTACGCACAACCCAGCGCTCCTGGCCACAGTCTTGCTTTCAATTGCAATTTCCAACAATGGTCGCGGTCATCAGTGAAAGCGGATGGCGGTGGGTGATTCCGGTGTGACTTGCTCCGCCTACACACTGGCTCAGCAGCTGTGTCCTTGACACGCTCGCGGCCAGTCTTCACAGTGATTCTCGAAAGGCGGCTCAAGTCTTCACCTACCTCAGAGAGCAGCAGAGTGTGGTGCTCTATTTCCTGTTGGAAACAAGCTCAACGATCATGTTCATGGCTATGTTTGTGGTACGTGCATACAGTATGGTGTGTTTGCATGCAAGCTTGTATCTCTGTCATTGCATTAAACTGGGTGGGAAGGGACAAGGGGGAAGGCCGATCCCAGATCATACCTCTGTGGCACCGAAATTCACAGTTACTGTAGTTGCGACCGCGATCACAACTTCTTCGTACAGCAGCAGACGGACCGCATCGCAGCATGGCTGACGGTCCAACGAAGAGGGGGCTGTTTACTGATTTGGATGGAGGACGCTGCTCACATACCCGCTGAACATCTTCCGAGAGTCGAATGTGTGTGTGTGCGCGTGTGCGGGCGTTCTTCTTCTGCGCGTCTGCGTGTGATGGTAGCGATGATGCTGACAGTAACAGCAAGGACTGCATAAGTATAATCTGGTCACGAAGGTGCTGGCGAGAGGCTGATCGCGAATTTGACGGATTATGATGATCACGAAGCTGATAATGCAATACATGTGTCTGTCTGTATAGGTATATGTATATGTGTATATATATATATATATATATGAGAGTGCGTGTACAATGTAGGATTTCGATCTTGGCACCTGTGCAGCCGAGTGGGTCTGGATCGAATTTTCTAAATGTCCAAGGCAAGGTCTGCAAAGCCCGAGAGGTCCAGGGGCACTGGGCAGCGACCAAAACGGCTTTTGATGGTTTGTTCTTGGAGCTTGAGAACCCTGTTGCAGAGTCGAGCAGGCCATTGGAGCATTTCGCATGTCAAAGCTCGAGAACTCCGGCGGGTCCGCACATTCCTCAAAACTTTGTGGCCAGGGCCATGCTCGAGCTGAGGGGGGTCGGACAAGGGAGCTGACCAGCTCCAAGAATGCATTGCATCCAGCAGCAGATGGGAACATCACCATTCGTTCGTGACATCGAAAACGAGCGAGAAGGTCTGACTCTCCCACATGTTTGCTCCAGGGCATCATTGTGCGACTGCCAATCTGTGGGGTCAGCACTGGCAATTAAACTTTCGTCTCAACGCATGTAGCAGTTCACTGAAGCTTCCAAGGAGGTGATCTGAGCCCGACATTTAGATGGCGGTGAAAGCCAGCATGTACTTCCAATCCTGTCTCTCGATCTTGACTCTTCTATGGGTTTGCTGACATCCGAGTTGCAAACGGTGAAGCCGCCCGCTTATAGTTGTGCTCCGGCCCACAGCAAATCATGGAGCAAGGGAGTCTTTTCTATGTCCGCGCGGGCCTTGTCGTTGATCCATCAACGGTCGGAAATTCCTCGCTGCCTGCCGGGCCATGACTCCTCAAACATAGTTCGTCCCGTCGCATGAGCCGAGGCTGTAAGCGAAAGCAGCCATCACCCATTCAGACATTGCCCGTTGTTCAGTGAAGGTTTCTTCGATGGTGTCCTGGAATTAGATTCCGCTGGCAGAGACGGCTCCAGGTCCTGACTTCGGCACCAAGTCCACACGCCGGTCCGTGTCAGTTCTTGTGACTGTCGTGGGAGAAGAGGCCGGCTTCGAACTTCGAATGCCACCGCGTTTGACGGTCTCTCCGACGGCTGCAGCGTTCAATCGCCCCTGCTGCAAAAACGAAGCGTCGGCCATTCCCCATACTGCCTTTTTCCCTTTTCCAGGAAGATGGCATGCTTTCAAACTTTCAGGTGATTTGCAGCCCTGTGATTTTCCTCAGCTGCCCCAACGGCTCCAGTACCGGGCTGGTGCCGCTTCGCTTTCCTTAGCACGTGTTGGTGTTAGCCAGCTTTGTTTGTTCTTGCCTCCTTTCCTTCTGTTCTTGCCAGACTTGGATCCACCCTTGCCTTTCCGGTGGTATGGGGCTCGCAAATCCGTGCCCATCCCTTGTCCAGAGAACTCATGGACTTGCTTCGTCCAGAACTTTGCATTTTCTCGAACTTGGAAGTTTCGTGAACGCCTAAATCTGATTTTTAGCCACCATCATCGAGACCCTGCGCCGGATTTTCCATTTTCCATTCTGCGATCATCATGACCGGCACGCATGGAGCCAGGTCTCCGTCCGCGATCTGTTACCCGCAGAAGTACGTCTGAACAATCGCTCATTATGCTTGGGCTTTAGATGTCTTGACGGCAGCAGGCGAGGTGGCATGCCGTCCAGATTTCCATGACCCGTCTATTTTTCAGCGATCTTGTTGGCCTTCTGTTTGTTCCATGTTGGTTCAATGTTGGAACCTCTTTCTGTCCTGCTTCAGAATGGATCTTGCTGACATCCAAGTGTTGGTCCGCGCAAAACCTCCTCCGTAAAGCTCGACGCGGTGTTCTTCCAGTTCAAGCCCCGTCTTGCAGCCTAGGCCTGAGCGTACAAAACCACGAGCCCAATTTCACGCGGGTGCCCCCAGCCTTCGATGGCGTGGAAGTCAAGCCCTTCTGCTCGTCACTTGCGGAACACCCAGAAGTTCTCAATCATATTCTGCAAACGTGGAAGCAGCATGCATGAGTTCGAGTGTGTGCTCGGGTAGCACATGGTTGCCTTTAAAAGGAACAGCTCGCAATGTGTATTCAGGTTTCTTCATTTGCCCAGGGAAATAACATACTCCGGTATCTAGCCGCCTAATGGGCTGATGATTGGCATGCCTGCTTGCACAGTTTGTGTGGCCCAGGTGCATACCAATACATGCTCAGGAATCGGGTTGCTATCCACTCTGAGGCACTCGAACCAGTTGTCCAAAAGCTTTCTTGCAGAGCTTGGAGAGCTCATTTTGCGCTGTCGAGTGGTGTCCAAAGGTGCTGCTTGATTCTATCAAACTGCAAGTCCGTGCTTAAGTTCACGGCTGTGAAGCCTGTCCCCATGTCCAGCAAGGTGATATCCTGCACAGCCCGCTCAGAGACTGAAGAAAACCATTTCAGCTGGACTGATCCACGCTACAGCGTGCCATGCGCTGCCGTTGCAGCGGGGGAACCAGCCTGCGGGTCGTTGCGCTTTCGCTTCCTTGGGAGCTGGGGCGTCTCTCCC
Source organism: Symbiodinium sp. CCMP2592 (assembly GCA_905221615.1). Lineage (NCBI taxonomy): Eukaryota > Dinophyceae > Suessiales > Symbiodiniaceae > Symbiodinium > Symbiodinium sp. CCMP2592. The sequence continues at coordinate 441,788 of CAJNDT010005896.1, read as the reverse complement.
GCTCGACGCTGCATCCAGTGGAAAAACGCTTCCCATGCTATCGCGAAGTTCCAGCACCATCAAAATTCTTGCCTCGACAGTGCGAATAACCCCGGATCCTGCTGAAACCTCGTTGCATTGGCTGCCGACCTTCTTTGAGGCGCGTGCGACAAGGCAGGTTCCGACCCTTCCTTCTTCCCGGCCCGTGCTTGAACACGCGAAGTGCGTGTCGAGCGGGTGACCTGCGGAGACAAGGCTTCAGGAGTGGGCATCTGATACTGATACTGATAAAGCATTCAAGATAGTCTTTTTCGCGTGCCACAAGCCCTCGAACTTGCGGTTTGGAATAGCAGCTGCTAGGCTTAGGGTTTGCTCAGTGCTCCGGCCTTGCCTTTGCCATCACGACGGGAGCAGCAGCCAAGGCAAGGCCGAAAGGTCCAAACCTCGGAAAGCATGGGAAAGGCAAGGCAAAAGCCAAGCGATTCAGGCAAGGCAGAGAGGCAGAGAGGCAGAGCAGGGGTGCCAGAGGTGCCCACCATTCGCGCGGAGGGGCTGGAACCTTAGTCTGAGGCGTTGCTGCTTGTTCGTATAGCAAGGTCCAGACTCATGTCTAAAGCATTCTAAGCGCCTTGCCTGTGTCGACGGCGAGTGCAGCAAAACTGGCCTGCTCCGGAGCACTCGGGTCAGGATAGCAGCTTCCGCAGACGGCGCCACTATACGATGGGACGAGGCTATCTGAGCACAGAAACACGGAGAGCGAGCTGTGACACTATTTTCTGCCTCTTTTGCATTCAGACTCGTTCGACCGCGAGCGGAACCGAACAAACCGAGTTCAACTTCAAGAACGATCACAGGCGGGCCCGCGGGCAGCAGGAGAGACGAAGGCGAGGCTGGCCATTGCGCTTTCAGGACCGTCGTGCTCCTAGAGGGACGGTAAACACGTTTCCAGGAGGATGCCCTCTGTCATGAACTACATAGCCCTTGGCGTTCGGACCACATCACGGCCTATGCTGAATGGCAGTGAGCGAGAACGGATGCTCCGAGTTTGTCTGCAGAGCACTGCAAGCGCTAGCCGCCGCTAGCCAGTATCAGTGCCGGCAAACCTGTGCAAACGTAGCCGCGAGCTTGGACCTTGCTTCAACGTTTTCCATGCGCATATCAGCTGAATTTGTACTTCGGGTTCCTGCCGGAGCCACGCAGCCTTTGGGCTGCACGGTGCTTTGGGGCCTGGACATGTCCTGGATCCACATCCCCGCAAACACTCTACACCCTTCTATGCCTCACTTCGTGACGAAGAGCCACTCAGGCTTGTCCCAAGAGTGGGCTCGTGGCAGAAACTGCAGTGGCCGGAGCGGGCGCAGGCCGATCTTGCGCCAGAGCCTGGCCACAAGCGTAAAACTGAGACATCTCGGGTTTTCTTCACCGAAGGCTCTTGAACGAGCTGTGGCTAAAACTGTCGGCTCTGCTGCAGGCGAAGGCGCAACGCAACGTGGCTTCTTCCGCTCTCGCGGCTCTTTTTCTCAGAAGGCCAGCAGATCGCAGAGCGGCCCGAACTCGGGGCGCGGAGCCGCCTCCGAGCAGCGGCTGAAGCGAAGCAGAGAGCAGAGAGCAGGGCGGCTGTGCTTAAGGCTTTAAGCAATACTCTGAGGGGGGTTAGGGGCCAGGGCCAGGGGGGGCTTAGGGGGGGGCTTGGCCATCTTTGGCCCTGGGCGTGGGCTCCGGGGCTTCGATATTGTGCCGCACTCCGGAAGCGGCAGTTTGCTGCGAAGTATATACACCGGATTCATGTTGCTTCTTGTCTCCGAATATCACACTACGGTTCGACTGAATGCAGGAATCGATAGCTACTAGCACGAGCTTCCAGGAGACGCTGTTGACGATGTTTTGTATATGGAAACATACCCATCGCACAGGCAGAAATGCTACGAGTCTGAAGATGCTTGTTCTTTCGCTGCCCGCTTTGTTCGCAGAACTCCCCCGCCCCACAAATTGCAGCAGGAGATCTGCTGCATCAGAACTCTCCGCTGGTGCGCATCAGGGTGGATATTGCAAGGTTTTCCTGAAGGCCATACCAGGTTGCATGAACTCCGCCAATGTCAGTAAGCAGAAAGGCAGTTCGGTGTTCATTGAAGAGCAGCTCGATCGGCACCTTGGACATCTGAGCCAGGTTCACCCGCAGTAAATCACGCTGGCTGGTCGGATCCCTATCGTGGGTCCAACTTCCCTTCTGCCACACGTCAGTGGCAAGCTGCCCTCCCGGCAAAAACCGAAAGACTCCCGCGTGGCGAAGTTCTCGCACAGGCTGTCGGTAAACGTAATAGCGCAGGTCCGTGAAGGGGGGTCGCAGTTGTCGAGGCTTCATAGACCTGCAAGCTACTCCTTCTGACAGATTGGTCGTGGTGGGCGACATTGTGTCAGTGTCTCGGTGCCACTTTTGGTACGGCCAGCTGGTCCCATCCCAGCCCAGACCGAGCCATTGGCAGTTCTGCAGTATGCGCCTTGCAGACAAGTCTTTCACAGTCCGCCGAACTCCATCTTCGCTTCCGTAATCATGGAATACCATATGCTTTAGGTTTGAAAGGTGTCGCAGCGAGTTGTACGCGTCTGACCGCACATAGTGGAAGTCGTGATTTGCATCGATAAGGACAACATCCACCTGATTGTTTCGAAAGGTCGTCCAGCTGTCGGTCATGAGATTTGCATGCAATAACACCACATTTGGCCTGTCTGCAGTCGTCTTCGCAGCAACTTTGAGCAACTGCTCGCTGAAGTCGACTGCAATGACCTTCTGAAAAATGTTCGCCCAGACTAGCGTGGTGTATCCTTGGTGGACACCAAGCTCCAGCATCGTCATGTTGAGAGACCCCAGCTTGCAAAAATATTTCGCCATGTGCAACTTGAACAGCCTCGATGAAGTGACTGTATCAATGAACTTTTCGGGAGTCTGCGCAATTGCAACTTCTGCATCCGCGATGCATCGTTCTATTGAACTTGGCGTGGCGCGCGTCGGCACCAGCAACATGCCAGTCAATACCGCAACAACGCCGCAGCACATGGCTTGGAACTGAATCACGACTGTCTTTTACAGTGTTGTTACGTAAGATCCCGCAGTACAATCCTTTGATCTTGCTGTGCGAGCATGCGCTAGGCGAGATGATCAGGAATCTATGATACTTGCACCTACGAGAACCTCTCACACACTAGCCTCATTGTTCCACGTCAATGTTCATTCTGGTCACCAGGCTTGTCCTGAGGCTAAGGGCAGATGGAGGCAGCACCTGCCAGTGTCACCCTGTGCGCATGGAAAGCAAACTCCAGACTGCGCAAACCCGATGTACGCATAAATCTTCAACCTCACCTGGCCGTCTTGGAAATGGCTACGAGATGCTGCGGGTGCAGCCGTACTCCACAGCAAAAAGAAGCAGAAGATTTACCCGCACCACTGTCCGAGTTTTTAAGGCGAGCCCGGTCATCCATGACGAAGATGCCGTTGAGACCGTGAAGGCCGGGAACCGTCACCAGGAGCTGCATCGGAAAGCGATGCCTTCTGGCACAGGGGGATGTCTGACAGCCGACTAGCCTCTGAGCCTGCGCAGCATGCAATCATGCAATCGCGATGCAAGATGATATGAAAGGAATGGAAGGAGCTTTCCGATTTCCTTGCATGTGTTTGTTTGGCGCTCATCGTGGCCACTCCCGAGGCTTGCACCGCGCTCCAGGTTCCAGCTTTGGCAGATGGCGCTCCACGCTGAGCAGCTTTGCGGCACCCATGAGCCGGAGGTCGAAGTGCATCTGAGCCGTGAAGCGGCATCTGCTGTGGCATCTTCAGGTCTGAGGCGGCCTTTGGCTCTAGCTTCTCAGCTGTTCGATTCGTCACCTGCAGAGCAGAGCAGCAGAGCCTACGAACACACGTGGACCTGTGTCGCTCCCAACGCTGCCTCCAGCTGCAATGTGAAAGGGACCTCGACCTTTACTTGGCTGGGGCACTCGACGACCTGCAGGCAGCAGGGCGAGAAGAGTGGTGCTTTGCGGTGCTGACATGCTGCACCCTCGCCAAGCACGAAAAGGCCCTCTACAACTTCAACCAGATTCCAGCACTAGGGCAGCTTGGAGCACTCGGCAACCAAGCGCTAAACTCATAAATCAACCGGAGCTTGCGGCCTGCAGGTCAAGGCTGGGCACCTGCGCTGACAGAATGCATTAAGAGTCTCATATCATGGAAGCGCATTGTGCGAAGTAACTCCTAGTGACCAGCAGGTTCACCCATTAGCAGCTGCGCTGAGAGGTTCGTACGGGCATGAGCACGCAGCCATGCAGCACACATCCACAAGTTTAGAATCGCTGGGCCCAGCTCTAAATCCAGTACAGCCCTGAGGGCAGTCGAAGAGGCTCCGTACCTGCACAGCCTTCATGCGAATCTGGTGGCCCTCCAGGCGCCCTGCGGGCCCGTCCGGTACCTTTCACAGCTTTCCAGTTGTAGACGGCTCTGAATCTGCCGTGGTCCTTTTCAGTGGGGTGCACGCCAGGACATCGCAAGCGAGCCGAGCAGCTCCTGTTCTCTGACGGCCGCCTGACAGACGTCCGGAAACGTGACCGCGGCTCTCCGAATCTCCGCTCGGAGTCGCCGAGGTGCCGAGTCGTTCTGAGCGTCCTCTTCGGGCCATGCGCTGAAAACGAGGACAAAGCAACCGCGCGGCTTCAGGAGCAGCGGCAGCACGCTCCCTGACCAGGCGCCGTTCCGGGACGAAGCATGCAAAGTGGGCGAAGGGGCCGTGGCGGAGGCCTGTGATGGGATCCTTTTCCAGCTCTGTGACGAGCCGACTGTCGAAGCCAGGTGCGCAGTCCAACTGCCAGGATGTCCTTGTTGTGCGAGGGATTTAGGAACATTCCTCTGCAAATGTTGCAAGAACTGAAAGCCCAAGGGGCAAATAGATGCTTCCTTGTGTCGCATTCTCGATGGAGCCTTGGAGTGCTTGCGGTCCGCGGCTCAGCGTCAAGTGCGGAGTCAAGGGAGCACTTGTCAAGTCGGCACAGTGCTCACGTCAGTATGCCCAATGCAGCTTGAGACGAGGAGCACTCCACGAGAAGTTGCCGATCCTGACAGCATGCAACCGAAAACAGCAGGGGCAGAATCAGGCATGCTGGTGGCTCTATAGGTAGCCGTTCACCCAATGATGCAGTGCAGTTACTGACTACCTTCGGACTCCAACCTTTCGATTTCGGCTTCAGCCGATCCCATGCAACGAAGATACACTCACATCATAGTCCACACACTGAAGTTCGGATTCGGTTCCCACGAGTCCATTCCCGTGACGGGGTGGCACCCAACTCGAAACTGATACAATTTCCGCCAGGATTCAATCTGAATGACGCGATGCGAAACCGCAAATGGCTGCAGCGCCGGGAAGCGATAGGCTCGTCTGAATTGTCCCTGAGCAGGGCTGGTCACGGTCAATGCCACGTGTGGAACGGCGGTCGAAATCGAAACTGTCAGCAAAAAGCACCGTTTTGCCTTGTACACTCTTAAACCACACACCGCCCTACCACCCTTACACTTCCAGCTTTCGGCAGCCTTGGAGATGCGAATTCCACAAACAACAGCACACACACACACGGTCTTGTGTTGCCAATCCCCGAAACCTCTTGCTCCAAGGTTAAAGTCCCTCGCAAGCTTAGTCTCGGCCTGCTCGCCCGCACAAGTATACGTGACGAGGCATGCCAAGGCCTGGGCTCACACATCCAAAAACAAAACACAACAGATTGAATATGAGAACCGCTGAGAACACATAGTGACATAGTGCACTTCACCTCATGGTCGAAACTTGGCTTTTGCTGCCGCGATGCCTCTAAGATGCCTCTAACTCTATCTGCCTGAGATTATCTGAGCAACGTATGTGCCAGCGTCACGCAACTCGTGGTGCACGATGGCATCCACAAACTCACCTGTGCCGTGCGAGCTGCAGTCAACGTCTCGGCAAAGATGGTGCCGTGCAATGCTGTTGTTCACCCGCACTTCTCATTTCGCAGATCGGAACACAAATTAACACACGTACCCAGGGATAGGCGTCGCAGTAGTGCAATGGAAGCTGCACGGCATTGGCCTATGCACGATTTGGTGGGCACGTAAACAGGGCATGAGTGGAGTCGTTGCAGCACGAGCAGAATCCATTCTGGCGTCTGCCATCATGGTGTTTGAGCAGGAGCTCCGAGCCAAGCAGACACAAAGCTAGAGCAACGTCTTCGAACTTCGCAGCACTGATGGGCATTGACCAGCAAATCACAACGGCGCTACACATGCAGCATGTTGAGCATAATTAAGTTACACCGAGCGAGAGCAATGGGTTTGCTCGTGTATGATCGTGTATGCCTGTGCTGTTTCTTACTGTTGTTCTCCCTGATCTTCGTTGTCAAATGGTGCTGCAGGTCCACCACAAACAAAAAGTATGTCTGTGGATGTCTGTGGCAAGGCCAGAAACAAGGGTGTGGAACTTCAGTCCGATATGATGCGATGTGTTCTTGACGGTCATGTACGGTCCCCTGAGACACTTGAAACTGCAAGCTCGAGCCTCCCCGAAACGCCTCCGCACGGAGCAAATATCGTTACTCGGCGTGTGCTCAAAGCGGCCGAGGATGTCATGCCGCTAAATTCTGGCTGTACTTTTCTTGACAGCTACCCGGTAGACGAGGTTTGTTTCATCAAGACGGACGCGGCTCTGAATCATTTCAGTCATTTTCTTTCAGTTCCATTCTGCCACAGAAAGGCTTTTATTTGGGAGTCCACTTCAGAGCTCGGTTTCATCACCTTGGGCAGCTCAATTCAATGCTGCTTTGTCAAACAATCCCGGCTGCCAGTTCTTGCACCAGTCATTCCGTTTAGCGCAACCAGTGATCGAACCGGACGGCGAAAGAGCTCCGCAACTTGCAACAGTCGGCCTGGTGGCAGCGTCTTTGTCGGAGATGCCTGCGACTTGAGAGGGTGTCAAGTTCGCAGATGCAGCATACTGCAGGCATCACCATTGCAGTCAAAAGGCGCCAGTGTTCAGCAAGGTGAACTTCGACACACCTGACAGGGGCAGAGAAGGCAGCAAGACGGAGGCACGATGGTCCGAAGGCACCTATGTCGATCTCCACTCGCATGGCCACATTCTCCACCGTTTGATGGCTGACGTTCAGGACATGCAAATAACCTGAAAGATGGACACAAGCTTTGAGTCATTGTCTGTGCTTGTCTGTCCTACGTATCCAACAGTGCCTGTGAATGGCTCACCCACGAGGGATTGCTGCAGAGCCTTGGAGATGCTGCAGCTCCATCCCGTGAGTCTCTCGGAAGGCGGGACATGCAAGACTTCCAGAGATCCTCGTTGACTCTGCATCTAGGAAGCCATTGGAACCAGTGCTTTGGGCACATCGAGACCTCGGAAACACCGGACGAAAGCAGTGCTCACCATGCAGCACGCGAGATCAGTACTCATGCAATTATGCAAGTAGCCAATGATAGCTCTGCTGGTTGCTGTGGTCACATACGTGTGCATGATCGATGCATGTTTGGTCAGCTAGCTAAAGCAACAATAACAAATCGCAAGGATTTATGGAGGATATGGCTAGCTGTTCGCTGCTGAAGCATCCTCCTGCCTTGAAGTGGCAGCGGGGCAGCTGTCCCAGGCTGGCGAAGCCGCATAACCTCGGGCGATGCAAGCTCACAGCGATCTCAAAAATCACGCAAGCAGCTTGAGCTTGGACGTTTGAAAGGTCCGGGATGCTTTCAGGATCAACGGTTCGGGCTGCTGCATAGCGGCAACTGCTACGGGTGCTTATGCTCCTACTGTCTTCGGACAGGTCCTATCTGCACCAAGTGAGCCAAATGGTGGACTTGTGCAAAGCAGCTCACGTTGCTAACTCTGGACCTAGCATTGAATGTATGAAGACCGTGGCATGGCTGTCATTTTGTTAGTTGTACCTGTCCCAGCTCCGTAGCCGTGGATGTATTGTGACAGGCTGCGAGGCTGTGCTAGCCTCAACTTTGAGCCAAGAATGGTCCTGTCACAAAAAGCAGTGCACCCATCTGCCAAGACACCCTATTCACATATCACGTCAGCATCATCAAGCCTGGGGTGCATGTTGCCAGCACATCTCAGCAAATCCTCTGAATTCTTCAGCTTCCCGGAATCTCTGCACTTCCACAACCTGGCCTTCCGGGCGTAGTACCGAGCCGTCAGAAGGGCAGCGAAGGAGCAAAGGCTGACGCCGAGCCAGGAGTAGTAGAGGAACAGCAACTGGCGTAAACACTCAGCGGCTGAAAACCAGCGCTTTGGAGCTTTGCTGTAGCCACAGAGACCAGGTGTTTTCTTCTGGGCCCTCTATGCCATCTGCCTGTGTAGCAACTGGGCGGCTGCGTTTGCGGCAATTTGTCTCAGGGATCCAGCCTTCTCCAAAGCACGCGCGAACAATAGGAGCACACGGATTCAACTAAATGCAACGACGCTTCCACCGCGCTGGCATCAGGAAAGACCCGGCAAAGAAAAGGAGAGGCACTGTTGCCAACATGTCCCGAATTCAATGCGACGAGCTCATCTTGCATCGCCACTTGCCGGACATGTAACTGGACAGGGTTGGTCGTTCAGGGAACCTTGTGAGACTTCAGCGTTCAATTCTGTCGTCCTCGTAGATACTGCTCTCTAAGCTTAGAAACCGATGCCGACCATTTCTTGTGCTATGCGTAGGACTCGCCTGCAAAATCGCAATTGAGGAGCATGGTGGAGTTCAAACCTTGACCAATGGCTTATTTTGGGATTGTGAGAACTTTTTTGGGAGGCAAGCTTCATCCCAGCCCAGTGGCCTGTCCCACTTGAGATCCCAGAAATTGGGCAGCACCTCCGCAAAGAAGGCCCCATGCCTCCCAGCAACTTCAAGATTTCCGTACATCATGCGAACCATTCGCCTCTCAGCATTGATCCAAGATGCCAGGCGCATGCCAACATCTGCCAAGTGTGGAGCCTTCCAAAGCGCCGAATCCGAGATGCAAACATAAGCCATAGGCTTTTCCGCGTCTTTCCAGTTACGGCCTTCTCTGACATATCTGCAGAGAGCAGCGCTCCCAGGACCGCGCTGCAGCTGGCAGTGGCCAAGCCCGTGATGAGTGTCACCTAGCTCTGCAATAGCTCTGCAATAACTGCTCTAGCTCTGTAAGCTCTGTAAGCTCTGCCACGGGCAGCGGTCGCAGCTTGGAGCAGAAGGTTCCCAAGGCCGGCACGTTCAGGGTAGACGTCAACTCCAACATAGCCTGATAGAGTCGAGAGTGTCTTCTCACAACGGCTGCAAGGTCCCCTGCGTTTCTCTTCTCGTGCTGGATCGAACCGCAAGCCGAGGGATGCTACTCAGCTACTCACGAATGCAGGTTTCGCTCCGGCGTCGCCGGTAAAACGCTGAAGTGGGGGGGGGGCACGGACTACGGACTGAGATGGAACTGGGATAGAATAGTATGATAAGTAAAACGAGCACGTCCAGCATCCAAGTACCCAGTTCACCATAAGGCCCAAGAGAGGGCTTGGATGCAAGACAGTATGTTGTATTGCTTCTGTTCTCTCGATGAGTCGCCGCGCAAAGGGGGAATGATACGACGCAACCTGTCCATTCTTGACAAGCCGACCCACAGGAAACCAAAGCGTGCAACCCTTTCCTACGGAGAATGAAGCTTCTTATGCCACTACAAAAACGAGAAACGCTTCTCGTTTCTAAAGGCATCTACTTTGCATGATTTCGTGAGGCGGCTTGAGATGCTCTGCCCTCTCTGCAAAGTCCCGGTGCCGCTGAAAAGAAACAGCAGACTGGGAGGCAGGCAAACATGGCAGCTGCGGCGCCGAGGGCCAGGGAGGGCAAGAAGAACAAATCCAAACCTGAGTTGTTGCTGCGGGCCTGGTCTACCGCCGATCACCCGTCAGTAACTGTACACTCCGAGAAGCATTCCATGCAGCGAGTTTTATCCTGCCAGATCTCGTTCAGCATTGGCACCTGCGGAGCACCATCCCCCAATCCCCGCAACACGCTTCTCGGCTCTATTTTGGCGTGCATGAACCGAGTCGCCCCTCATCGAAGAGTCGAAGCATGGCTGAGTCCACGGCCACTACCGCGTAGGACACAACACCGACAACGTCGAACCAAAATACGGCGAAACCTTTTCGAAACCTCAGCATGCGTGCATTGGCCATCGTCAAACACTGGTCAAAAATGAGCTTTCTCTTGGGCGACCACGGTGTGTACACAAAAAAATCGACCGCAGGTAAAGGCCTGGGCTGCACTAGCAAAGAATGCAAACGCTAAGGTAACTGCCACAAGCAAAGACCCCATGAACCAGCGCTGAGGCTTTCACGCCGGGCCCATGATCAACATCAGACCTGAATGCAGTGTTTCATCACACCAGTGACTACGGCATTCCAGATGTGCACAAAGGCTCCAGGCCAAAAAGCGCGGCCGATCTTGCAGCAAGATGCCTCAGCAAGATGCCGACTCAACCGCCACCAAAACACGTTCCTGAGATCCTGTTCCACTTAGATTTGGATGCTGTGACGGTAATAGGGAAAGCATTGCCCCTATGTTAGCGCCACGGCAAAGAGCAAAACACTCACACACACACACACACACGTGCCATTGGTCACTTTTGACCACTGACACCCGTGTTGTGGTTGCTACTGCTTTGCCCTATTTGGAACTCTTTCCCTTTCCTTCTGTCGGATTGGTAAAGAAGACTCCAGGCTGGTTTTCACTGTCTACAACATGACTGCACAATACTGCACATGTCCGCAACATGCAGTCGACGGCGTCCCAAGTCGCCATGGTGCGCCAGAAGGTACAAAAGAGTGGCCGACTCTGACTGCCACCGCTGGTAACTTTGTAGGTTTGGCACGACAAAGGAAGCGGAAGATGCAAGAGAAACGGCGAGCTCTGCACACGCATGCATTGCATGAAGACTATTTCTGGGCTCCAGGCGAAGTGCAGTCCGTGAAGCCTTGGAGGAGTCGCTCCAGCTCGGAGGCCAGGAAAGATTTGACTTGTGAGCACCTTGGGAGCACATTTTTGGTGCGGCCTTCATGCTGGGACATTGCTGCAAGCCATCACAAACCGAGCACGGAACAGTTGCCGAGCCTTCTGTCGCTGGTAGTAAGGTGTCGGGTGCTCGCCCTGGGCTTTGGCAATAATCGGCTGCAGTCATGGCGGAACTGCTTCGCCGCGAATCCCCTCGAGCGGATGTCCTCATGTGCAACATTCTCGTGATGCTCGCCCAGCTTGTCCCCATTGAACCGAACAGCGAAGATGTTCAGCATCACCTTAGCTACAGGGATTTCTGGCATTGGAACTCAGGACTAGTCCAGCCGCACGATGCCGCAATCCATACTGTTTGTCTCTGATGCTGGTCAGAGAAGACGTGCGCAACGACACCGATACACACTTCTGTACGGCCAGACAGATGCAGGGTGATGGCTGCGCATGCAACTCATCGAGGGCATCGCCAGCTTGATGACCAAGGCCTTCACGACAACCTGGCATTCAGAGCAAAATTCGACTTCACAACAGAACATCCACGTTGGATTCGCACATGTGAACGGAAGCGGATGGCGGCGCGGTGCCCCTTTCTCTGCTCCAGTCCAAGGCTCGTTTTCTGATCTTTCTCTAAGACTCTCTCTTGCATCTGTTCAGGGGTCTCTCTGAAGAACGAGTTCGTTTTTCGAACTGTCTCCTGAACGATGTGAAGCAATTCGCAAGAAGGGGTCGTAATGAAGGCAGGCCAGGTGATTTCACTCGTGCTAGGCTTGCTCCTTGGGGTTTCGTTTTTCTACAGGTTCATGCTGGGTGTACTCCATAAGGGCCTTAGGGTTTTGTATTCAGCCAAAGGTTCATGCTGGGTATACTTATTAGGGTTTTCGTCGTCGGCCAAAGGTTCCTGCGGGGTGTACTCCTTAGGGTTTTCGTCTGTGGTAAGAGATTCGTGCTGGGCTGGCTGATTAGGGTTTTCGTCTTCTGCCAAGGGTTCATGCTGGGTTTACTCCTTAGAATTTTTCGTCGTCGGCCAAAGGTCCCTGCCAGGTTTACCATCGTCCGCATCATCGCCATCATCATTTTCATCATCATCATCATCGTTGCGAGGACTGCCACCCCCCGGTGGTGTTCCCCGCAAAAGGATGCGCACTCGACCCCACCCGCGTGGGGGAGCCGAGGTGAGCAGGGCCTTCCCGGCTTCTGGTGTTGAGACAACATAACGTGGTTTACAGAACATAACAACAACACCACCACCACCAACAACAACAACAACAAGGTACAAACAAAAACTGCAGCCCCGTGAACCCATATGTCTGCTTTTTGTCTGTACATTACGTAGAGACAAAAACAGGAGCCCCGTCATCTGGTTTTCCCACCACCCAACAACAACACAGTGCCTGTGGATGCCTGTGATGTATGCTGTTTGGTGTGTATTTTCAATAGATTTCGTCTGTATTTCACTGGATTTGGTGTGTATTTCAATGGATTTCGTGTGTATTTCAGTGGATTTCGCGTGTATTTCAGTGGATTTCGTGTGTCACTCAGTGGATTTCCTGTGTATGTCAGTGGATTTCGTGTGTATTTCAGCGGATTTGGTGTTTATTTCAATGGCTTTGGTGCATATTTGAATGGATTTCGTGTGTATTTCAATGGATTTGGTGTGTATTTCAGTGGATTTAATGTGCGTTTCAATGCATTTGGTCTGTACTTGGTGTGTATTTCAATGGATTTGGTGTGTTTCAATGATTTTGGTGTGTATTTACGATGGATTTGGTGTAGTTCAGTTCCCCGCTGTGCAGATTATGCATTTGCGAGGCCTGTGCAAACTACTCTATACCAACTGGTAACTATACTTTTGAGTGTACGGGTATCCAATGCAAACCCCTCAAATTCCAAACAAGCCCTTCCAACACCCATCAGAACCCCTTCTGGATATCGCAGATTCCTATACCTGTGGTGGAAATGTGGTGTGACATGGGCGGTTGTTGTTAAGAGGGGGTGGGGGGTCAAAACAACAGACGGGGCTCCAGTTCTTGCCTCTACTACAGGGGGTAGAGCCAAGTCCTTTTTCGCTGGTGCCTTTGTCTCTACCCCCTGTAGTAGAGGCAAAAACTGGAGCCCCGTCTGTCGTTTTGACCCCCGCTTTTACAACAACCACCCAGCCTACACCGCATTTCTATCATGGGGCAGTTGCTGTGTAAACCATGGCTTGCACTTCCCAAAACTCTACAGGCACCCTGTGCGGTCGCCGGAAGCATTCCCAGTTGCTTCTAATTAACAACAGGTACGGGCTGCTGTTTTAGTCTGTACCAACAACAACAGCAGCAGCAACAACAGCGACAGCAACAACGACAAAGACGAAGACAGCGAGAACCACCACCACCACCACCACCACCACCAGCACCAGCAGCACCACCAGCAGCACCAGCAGCAGCAGCAGATCCAACGCCACCGCCAACAACAAGAGCAGCAGCAGCAGCAGCAGCAGCAGAAACCACAACCACAATCACAACCACAGCAACAGCACCATCAATACATGTAGACACGAAACGCTCATGCTAGCCGCGGGGCGACGATCGAGATCATGAACCCAATCTCATTCGACGGACCAGAAGCCGCACTGTTTGACAGCAGGTGCCTTGCACAGAAACGGTGGCAGCCCGTATGCAAGGCGCCGGAGACCAGCGCCTGCAACCTCAGCAGTCGACTTGCAGACTAGGATTCCAGTCGGGTGACGGAGTCTGGTGCGATCACAACCGGCTGAAGCCCCCACCGCTCCCCAAGAGTAAGCACCGACGAGCAGTCCGAAAGCTTTGACACAGCCGCGGCCTGCATGCCTTCATGACATTTCACGGGCTCGCTACTGTGCGGGAAGCCGCGAGCTGCAGAACAGTCCATCAGCGTGACTGCCGTGGCCTCTCTGCCCTGGCCACAGCAACCTGCGCCACGAGCATGGGCTGGCCAAAAAGGCCACCGAGATGCCTGGCACTGGTCAGAAACGGTACTGACGGGATGTACGGAGAGTCGTCACAGGTGCACTGACTGCACTGTGCCGTGGCGTGCCAGGCCAGTAGCCGCTCGTTGCATTCTTCCAGAAGCGCCAAAAACCTTGAAGCACTAAGTTGGGAGCTCTTTCGAAGACGCTTGAACGACGAGGCTTCCGACCCAATGGCTGCACAGCATTGTGCATCGGTACAGCGCCATTTCTAGTTGATTCAGGTGCGCTGCTATGGATTGGAGAGACTGACACCAGCGCCGATTTCTTGCGAGACTCGTCCGCAGGGATCGCAGCAATGTACATGTTGTGTTCCGGCGATTCCGACTCCGGGTGATAGTGACAGTGTCGGGGACACGAGGCTTTCGGTCAACTCCGTCCGGGGGTCTTGCATGCAGGACTGCAAAGCATGATTCGACAGACATTTCCTTGATCCCGCGGACTCATGCAAGACTGAAATCACTGAAAACTCACGATCCTTCTCTCACGACTTTGCATCAGCTTTCGCGGGGACCTGCGCTCGCCTGAATCTCAGCTGGGGGATTGGATTCATTCACGTTCCATCAGGAGTCTGCGAGTCAGGGTGCATGGCACAGCCCAGCGCCTAGAGAGCCCGCGAAGGCCAAGCCTGTAGTTCTGCTCCTCTGTCTGTTCACTCCCACATCCCGCATTTCCGTGTGCATGTCGCTTGCCTGGCATTTTGTATGCGTTCAATGCGGCTCCGCCGATATGCGACTGGACTGTGGCCAAATCGGACGGCTGCTCCAGTCCCTTCGCAAGTTGCTGCTCCATTATTGGCAGTCCAGCCACGGCTGTAGAGATGGGCGCACTTAGATTTCCTGCAGCATCAATGCTTTAGTCTTAGCATGTCTTAGCCGCTGGCCCTGGGAATAGCAGCAGCAACAGCGGCTGGGCCTTTCGCGTGCAGCAAGCAGGTGTTGAGACAGCTTTCCCAGCCCTCTTATCCGTGTCATTTGTCATGAAGAGTTCAGCCTGAGGGCCCGGCGAAAGTGAGGCCAAGAGTCAGCCTTGGATGGATGGATGGATGGATGGACGGCACACGACGAGATGAGGAGCGGGATCAGGTTTCCCGGTCCACACTAAACACTGCCAAGCTCGAAATCTCTGCATGCGAGTGCTGTCCACATGCACATGTACGCAGCGAAGCCTCAAACGGATCAAAGTCAAGCGACTGCACGCCGAAGACGCCCAGCTGCGATCCGACACTGAGGGCCAGGGCTGGCGCAAGGACGTCCTCGTTTGTGGGCAGGGTTTGGGGAACTAAGTCGACGGCTATACTTTAAACCTCTACAATATTCTACAATGCGAAGCAAGGCTCGTGAACCGAAACAACGAAAATAGACAGCGGGATATCAAAAACATGATGTTGAACAGGTGCAGGCTGGTGTCCCACAGTGGCTCCAATGGCAGTAGGTCCTGAAAGAAAGCTTGGTCGTGGTTGCAAGCGGCAGGAATTGCACATGCATCATATGCATGCCTTTCAACACCAAACTGGGACCAAGGCTTGTTGTGAATCCCCGCCCATGCCCATGCTCAACAACTCTTGCATCGAGGCTCTCTGACAAATTCGCACTCCGCAGCAGTACACCTCGCTCGCATTCAACTGTGTCTACATGTAGCCATGCATTGACCCTGCTGGAACTGGCTTGTAGCGTTTTATAAAACACTCCAAGCCAGTTCCAGCAGGGTTGATGAACCTTGCAACGCCGCAGCTTTGCTGCACAAGGCTGGTTGAACAAGCCCCGAAAGGGGCGAAGCCGGTACCAGAAGCCTGTGCTAGCTAAAAGTCTTGCGGCTGTGGATGCTTGCTTGACGTTCTTGACTTTAGAAGTGCGTAGCTATTCTATTAGACCGTCGCCATGGATCCAGCAGGTAGTCTCGGAAGAAACACAGGGAGTTTCGTCTCAGCAGGAGCGGAGTTGAGATCAAGGTCAGCACAAAGGACAGAATTCACGCAGCTGGTAGACTACGAAGAGAACCGCATGTTCCCGATGCCACAGCACCAAGTGACAGATCTGTGCAGGAATTGCTTGCTCAGCAAGTCGCTTTGCTGCAAGCCCAAACCGAGCTATTGCAGAGACAAGCAGTCACAAATCAAGGACGGCAGCAAGCTTTCCACGACCCGCAGTTGATCCTCGACACTCTAGATCCTGAGCTTCGAAACGTGATGCGCGATTGGAAAAGCAATTTTTGCAAAGATTTGGGCCACTTCTACACCCAAAGTGAACTACGAAGCAAGTATGTCAAGATCGAGTCCGACGGCGAACTCATGAAGCAGCTCCAGGAAGAGGCCAAGCGTCAGTGGCAGTGGCCCAAAGCATATGTTGCAGAAGCATCGCCAAACACAGATATCGAAGACATGACCGACGAGACGTACGACACATATTCCGCATGGCAGAAGCTTCGACAGGAACATGCTAAGGAATGCCAGGCTGTCATCTTCGATCATCAGAAGAAGGCTCTCGAGATGTTCACGCAGAAAATCTCCAAGGACAATGTTCTTCAACATGTCAAAGATCTCCGGACATCATGGTTCGACCTCAATCCCGACCTTGTCAGCCAGGGCGCAGCACAACAGTCTTTGAACAACTGCATCCAGTTCGCTGAAATGACGGTCCGGGAAGAGATGCCGAAGACCCGAAGCCGCATCCAACAAGCAGAAGAAGCCAGAAGCAAGCGAGCAACAGCCCTGATTCAAGCCGAGACTAAATTCCAGCAAAAGGACCCCCAGCAGCTCATTGCTTTGATCGAGTTGGACAAGCACGCAAAGCAAGTCACGAGCAACGACGGCACCATTGCAAAACATCTTACCCTTTGCAAACACAGTGAACTGGCAGCTCTCGTTCGCAAGTACCCTGACCTCGAGAACCACTTCAAGATCCAGTTCAGCAACAACCCGACGACGGCATCTCAAAGATCCCGCTTTGAAGACCGTCGTTCTCCAGGCAGAAACAAATACAAAAAGTTGCCTCGTACGCCAACCCCATGCCCCCGCAGATCGACACGGAGTCGCGGCCGCTCAAGCTCTACAAGCAAAAGCCAAAAACGCCACTCGAAGACCCGAGGCTCGTCAAACACCAAGATGGGAAGAGTCCTGGTCGCAGCAAAGGCAAAGGCAAAGGCAAGGGCAAGGGTAAGAGCAAAAGCAACGGCAAGCAACAACCAAGCATCTTGAAGAAGGTCAGTTTTCGTAGTGACCGCCATTGACGGTTGCCCCCTCTCACCTTGTACAGGGAGCGCCCAGCGCGACGTCGATGCAGAAGCTACTGGAATTCAGACCTTACATCTATTGATTTTGCCTCCTACTGTGTCAGCAGACCCCACCCAATTTCGATGGAGTCGCTGTCAGCACGAGTTTCCGGCAACTTCATACACCAATGCATGCCCGCGGATTTCATTGCTCCTGATTGTGTGCTGCTCTATTTGAACAGAGGCGGCAAGTATATTATCGACAAACATCGATGTTCTTTGGCCGAGGTTGTCGGCAGCGTACAGCAATTAGAATTAGAACGCCGACTGCACATCGCCAAATTCTTCGAGGATGTCGTAGCACCAGTGCGGAAGCCTTGCACAATCAAATCTTTTTGGCAACCGCCTGCCCACCAAGGAGTTTCAACTTATTGTCGTATGCTCCGCCAGGACATCATCCGACATTTTGTCGACAAGCCGATACGTCGAAATCTCAACTGGATCGACGGGAAAGCCATACAGTGGTTGAAGTCACACAGAAACGACATCGCGATTGTGGACTGTGATAAAGGACTGGGAGACGCAATTTTGCCCCGTACCTGGATTATTCAAGAGTTGCAACGACTTCTGGATTCGGGTTTCAAGAAGTTGGCACTCCAACAATGTCAGCAACAATCTTTTCTGGCAAGGTCTTGCATCGAAAGCATTGTGAACCAAGCAGAGTCTGGCAATGTGATCTGCACGAAACAAACCGCATTCATCAAAGCCGGTCTATGTTCCGCCAAAGAAGGAACCTTCAGGTTGAGGGTAAAGTTGCACAAAACCCAATCGTCGGCAGACCCATCGCGAACTTATCAAACAGCTGGCTTACACCGGCGAGCATCTTTCTGTGCAGAATGCTGGCCCCAATCCAGGAGAAGCTTGTCTACACAGTACACAGCAGCTATGAGTTTCTGGAATCCATGCCACGCGTGGTTCCACCCGGTTACGGGATCGCGACGATTGACATCAAAAACTTGTACCCCAGCATCGATACAGTGCACATGCTGTCGACACTTTCCTCGGATACCATTGACCACTACGGCCACACAGACCTCGCGAACTTTGTTATTGGACTGCTTCGTATCGTCATGCGAAATCAGCTCATACAACATCGCGGGGAATGTTATCAAGATGTTGGTATTGCCACTGGACTGCCACCAGGAGTATTTCTCGCGAACATCTATGTGAACCATGTCGATCAACTCGTGATGCAAACACATTCTTCAAAGATTGCTTTCTATGCGCGCCTAGTAGACGACTCTGCTGCGTACACAAGCGATGTGGATGAGATACAGAGAGTCCAAAACTCGTGGCGGCATGATTCGGTGTGGGAAATCTCAAGCCGTGGAGGTCGTTCTGACATGGGCGAAGACACCGTCGCATTCCTCGATATGCAGCTCTCGCACCATGGTGGAAGCATGTCGTGGGAAACATATCGGAAGCCCTTGAACAAATACCTATACATGCCAAGGTCCAGTGCCCACCCCCCGTCTGCCATTCTCAGCCTCGTTCGTGGGGAAACCGTGCGGATTTGGCGCACCAACAGAAAGCTCAAAGACGCGCAGAAACATTTGGAGTTATTTGCAGCTTCCATGGCAAGACGTGGCTATTCATACCAACAGGTCAAGAGTGCTATTCAGAAGCATCTCTGCAAAATCACATCATCTTCCCAACGAGCGACTAAGACAGCTCGAAAGATGTTTGCAGTTATCAAGTACAGCAGCTCTGTGCCAACACGTTTTATCAAGAACTGTCTCAAGAGACAACAACACATCCTGAAAGGATGTTTCAATTCAGATGTCCAAACCGGCATTGCTTTTTCTGTCCAGAAATCCGTTTTTCGTTGTCATTTCGCGGACAACTGGTTGTGGGATGGCCAAGTCGTCCACACGTACAGATCACGGTAGCACTGTATCACACCGACTAGGGCGGGTGGGAGGGTCGGTGTTTTATAAAACACTACAAGCCAGTTCCAGCAGGGTTGATGAACCTTGCAACGCCGCAGCTTTGCTGCACAAGGCTGGTTGAACAAGCCCCGAAAGGGGCGAAACCGGTACCAGAAGCCTGTGCTAGCTAAAAGTCTTGCGGCTGTGCCTGCTTGCTTGACGTTCTTGACTTTAGAAATACTAAAGGCACCGGCCCTGCACATGAACATCCGAGGTGCTAGTCCTAGTCCCTTCCGAAACGACTGCACTGCACTCAAAATTTGAAGTCATCCCACCCTGCTCGGCCGTGCTCCTGCAATGCATCTCCGCGCAGCACACGGCTAGGGAGGCCTGCCTTCGACCAGTGCGACCGTGCCAACAAGAAGGGACGGACTTCTGCAACTTCCTGGTCTCTAGTACAGACATTCGCAGCCACGGCAGCTCCTGACTGTACGAGTAGCAACGGGTCATGACAGCACAAATCTTCACTGCAATGATGGGTCTCGTTGCGGGTTCGCAGGTTCAGTGTCTGGAGCCTCAGCCATCGCACCTTCGAGCGGCCTGGCAGCACTGCTCCCACAAACCGATCGACTCAGCTCCGCTCTTTCACTCAGGTTGCGCTGTGGCAGTTGCGGGATAGGAGATACAAGGGGAGAGAGGGATGACAGGTGAGAACTGCATTTGCCGCGAACTGAGCTCGGTACCCAGACGACGCCAGGTGGGAAGCTGTGCTCCAGCAAAGAACCTTGCTCGTGACAAGTCATCCCATCTTCACAGCGTGAACTTCTGATCCTCTGCATCACAAAGTCTTCGCGTCCCGAGGAACCCGGCCATGGCAATGATCAGATGCGACGTGTCTAGGGCTGGTGGTCCATCCTGCTCCCAAACAGAGGCACTTGCTCAGACGATTCTTGTGGAGACACTGTTGAAGAATGTGGCCATGCTATGGAAACCTTGACATACTGTAGCTAGGGCGAGGCGGATCCGAAGCAGAGCTCAAGTCCATGCGATTTCCATTCAGCTGCACATGGGGGATGTGACGCTTCACCTGCAGACTTTTACCTTCTCCATGTTGACGGCTCGAAAAGCTTCAAGATGTTCCTTGTCGCTGTCTCCTTAGCTTTGACTGGCCTTGTAAGTTCTGCAACCCGGCGCCCTGCAAGAGAGGATCCGATTCGAGCTACTGTAAGCCACTGCCCTCCGACCGTGCGACCGTCGCACTTGTCCTTCCAGATCCAGCCCGACACACAGACAACTGCAGCGGAAAGCAGGCCCATGGCCAGGGTCCTGAGCATGGTTGGGGGCTTTCTTTGCCGTATGCTGCAGGTGCTGTGCATTTCGCAACCACTGCTCACGTCGTACATCCAGCTCTGAACCAATCAGATCCAAATTCATCGAATGGAATCTTTCGATGCAGGCAGATTCAGCTCAGCCCCCCTGAATCAGCGAAACCGCGGACATACCGGTCAAAAAGAACCCAACCAGAGAACTCTAAGGCATGGAATCTCTGCATCATAAAGGAGACAAGCAAGGACACTTTACCTTGAACGACAACAGCAGTCAAACGGAAAACCAGTGCCCCAAAGATGCGACAGCCTCGGCGGCTTCGCGTCGGTGGCTCGGCCGTGCGGATTGGTTGTGGCACTTGGCAGAGTCACAGCTGAGCCTTCCGTGAGCCTTTCAGGGCTTCGGGCAATGTTCAGACATTTGCGGGTCTCGGCTGCTCTACACTCTACACTTCACGCACTCGCCGTGGGTGATCGAACATAAATCGACTGAACTTTTCTGCCGAACGAAACACTCCCCCTGCACTAATAAGAAGCATCGCTTTGCATGCATTGAGTGAACAGGGATGTCCTGCCGGACTTTGAGTGCAGGCTGAATCTGATGTACGATCATCGCGGCAGGAGTCCAACGAATTAGTCGCCAAGGCGGAAACTTCGGCTCCGAGGCGCGGCTTCGGTGCTTTCGAAACCTGCTGAAGCCGGGGCTTCTCAGCGGTAGCCCGAGACCGCGACGCACGCCTCGCATTGCATGAGAGATTGCATTGCAGATCGCAGGTCAGAGCAGGTCAGAGTGGCGCCGTGCGCCCCGTGCGCCTGCATCACGACCGACGGCGGCGGTGCTTGGCCTTGGGCCTGCTGCATCGGTGCCTGTGCTACCTGGATGGGGTTGCGCGGAGCGACCACACGGTTCCCGGCAGGGGCGGCCTTGGTGACATGCAGAAAGCAGGAAAACGAGCTCTTCTGAGACGTTCGTTCTTGGGATTTGGCGAGAGAGGCCGGAGCCGATGGCAGCAACCCAGATGGCAGAAGCCTGGCACTAAAAAAACTAGAGGACCTACCGTACCTTGTTTAGTTGTTGCTTTCCCTAAGGTTGGACAGGGCAGGACACATCAAGAAGTTTTCAACAAGTAAACATGACTAACGTCTACCTATGGCTACCCCCTGGCCAGAAAGCTCCATGCTGCAAAACCCGACATCCGTAAGCACACTGCTGAAGTGTTGGCCGTTCACTGAGGAAAGGCTATTCAGCAGGCACTCATCGGGCCGCAGCTACACAAAGAATGCATTGCGCATCTGGAATAGGGCACATGCACTCCCATTGCAGAGCAAAGCCAACACGGAGTAAGAAGCCTGTTGAGGCTTAAGGTTCACGGGGTCCAGCGGATCTAATAATGAAATAGTTGGGTTCAGGGTCTAGGTCTTCTCCATCCGACCTTGCACATGCTTAAAGTACTGCAAGAGCTGACATGTTTCAGGGTCCGCCGAAGTTCGAATTTTTTGTCGCTCTAGTTTTAAGATCTTCTTGGGGCCTTGGATGCTGCCTGAGGGCCTCCTGTACATATGCATTGAAGTCTTCTTGCAGCTAGACCTGTGGGCTTACTTGAGGCAGTCCTGGATGGTTATAATTTATGATTGGTTGTAACCATAAGATATCTCAACTCCGGTTGAAAAATGGATTCTAGCTAAAGTTGCCTCAGCATGCCTCAGCTACGGTACCTCACTCATCAGAACGACCCGTGAACTCCAGCTGAAGGAGGGTTTGGTGGGTTCGAGATTGGGCACTAAGATCTTGGCGATTGGGTGCGGTTTCCAAACAAACCCGTTCCAAGCAAGCCGCTAAGAAGTACACTCAGCGCCTGCACTTAAATTACAACCTCCAGACAGCCAGGCCGGGCACACCCCCGGGCCAAATGATGATGATGAGTGTACCCATTTCCACATGCCACCTGAAGAACGCTGCTCGGGGCTCTCACGCTGCAAACCGCTGTTGCTTTCTCAACTTGTGCTTTCCCTCACTGCGTACTACCAGGAGCAGACCAGCTCGAACATCTCAGGGCATGGGTTTGCTCCTTAATCTCCTTATCACGCCCTCTGGACCAGCCGGGCCTTATCGGGGTTTCACACTCCTTTCTCACGGCTGGGGTTTCTCACCCGCCGACCACTCTCATCTTGGAAACCAGTAAAATAAGACGATTCTTGAACGATACGTGAAAAGCAGCCGCTTTATTCTGTAATCGGGTGCGAATTCCGTTACGCTCGTATGTAGATGTATGTATGTACGTACGTCCCTTCAGGCCAGCAGAACGGACGCATGCTCTTGATTTCGCCAGCTGGGTCAACCCTCATGTAAATCGAAAGCCATTGCCTGCACCGGCCCAGCAGCAAAAGCCTGCAAGAAGCACTCATTGCAGACTCTGCCACAATGGCTTTCGGACCTTTCTTACGCTTCAACCACGGAAGCTTCCGCTGCCTGCGACTGGGGCGCTGGGGCTGAAGGTAACCGTGTCACCTGCAGGTCGCGTTGGCGAGGCCGTTTCGCCATTTGCAGCGAGTACTGGCTTGAAGCCGAGAGGAGTGTTGGCAAGACGAGAGGTCCGAAATGTCGTGCATGCCATTAGGATCTGTGCTGTCGGAAAGTTTGCATTGAAGGATCGCACTCGATCATGCCAGATCTCGAGTTTGCCGAGGCAGGGCCGCAGGGTCAGGCCCTTTTTTCACTGCAGCCCGGTCCCAGCCTGGTGTGGCAGCACCTGAGCAGCTGATCGAATCGCAACCCACTCGTCTGGTCTTCACCACAGTACGGAAGCATAGAAGCTGACAAGAGTTATGTTGGGCTGCCAGAACATACCAATGTTCCTGGCAAGCATCGGTGCTCCTGATGGAATGTAAAAGTAAGAGGCGGACCAATGGCACGTGGGTGTTCTTCTGCAGGACACGAATCACACAGCACACAGAATGCCGAGAAAACGCATCTGCAGTTCTCAACTTCTGTTCCAGTTCGGACGTGGAGTAAAATAGGCTGGAGATGATAGCTACACGATGAAGTCGCACGGAAGATCCTGCCATCGCGAGCCTGGAGGCTTTGCAAAGATCGGCAAGGGTGCGGTCCGGCCAGAATGGGTGCTGGTGCCTGCCAGGATCTGCCAGGGAACACGTCATGAGTTCCAGATCGCTGGATTCGCGATCGCCGGCAAGCCTCCATTTCGTCGACAGGTGCACGGGGAACCTCGTGCAAATACAAGACTTGTATTTGCAATTGGAGTATACGAGTATAGGACAGGAGTAGCAGTAGCAGTGGTAGTCGTCGTCATCATCGTCGTCGTCCGTATGAGATCTCAAGATGACCTTGCGCACATCGGCTTTCAAAGCAACCGGTGCGCAAGCCTTACGCGAATGCGACTGTTGCTTACGCGCGCTTGCGCGCCCATTTGTTAATGCCGCCCTTAGTCTGGCTAGCTCTTCCATGGCTTAGGGCTCCGCTCAAGTGCGCCTTGCAGATGGAATAGCAGGATCTTCAGATGTTCCTCTAAGGCGGCCGCAGAAACAACGATCTCCACTGGCTTTTCCGATATCCTGCTCGGGATACTACCACGGGGCAGCGAACGACGATAGTCAAGTTTGCATAGAAGTGTGCTGAACGTTCGCTCGGGAGAGATCGGAAGAGCAGAATTGAGGAGCTAGCTCGCCAAAACCTGACTCTCTCTGAACCACGGCTGGCGAGACTTTGGCACTTGTGCTACAAACTCAGAAACACAAAACACTGAAAGCAGGAGTCCTCATTGCGGAGGTGCCGAGGTCAATGCAAAAAGTCTAGTGGCTATAGTCGTAGGGAATGCAAACAGGTTGCGAAGTGCGAACATGATATGCAGCACGGCCAAAACCTGCGCGACGACACAAAAATCTGCAAGGCAATAGTTGTACAGTTTGGCTCGCGCAGCCCCCCTCTCCGGACAATCAGACATCGAACATAGTGGACGACCCTCTTGCAGCATCCGTCGACTGCATTTGGGCTTCATTGTTGTTGGTCTTGCCTCAGTTGCGACGGATAATGACTGGAGACCCTGAACTGTAGTTAACGCGATATAACGTGATCAGCTGCAAACATCTTCGGCCGATCCATAAGGCATAAGGTTCTTCAATCAGTTTCTTGACAACGCAGCCCACGGTTCGGGTTTGCGATTTGGGACGGTATTCGGTCAGCCCGAGACAACCCCAACGCCGGGCTCGGCTTGTCTCCCCCTTCCTGTAGCGTCCCCATAGTGCTGTCGATCTTGCATCAGCGATGTGCTTTTGAAGCGTGGCTCCTACTCCCTGGGCCTTGCCGGCGGGGGCGCCGCGGCTGGCACAGAGGCCATACTGGCCTCAGCCGAATGTGGGAGAATGTGCACACATGTAAAAGCTTTCAAAGATCAGATGCCTCAACCAAAGTGTTGAGGGTTTTGAGCTCACGGTACGGACGCATCATTGTGATGTGCCCCTGGTGAAGTTCATTTCCCTCGCGACGCCATCGCGTACATGGATACGCGCTTCAACGAATCTGCTGGGCCAAATCTATTTAGGCCACGGGCCAAAGGCTGGGTAGACCGGAAGTTGTTGCCTCAGAACGGTTCTAGACTATGAAAGCTGCTCTGCCCTTCTACCAAATAATCAATGCAGGCGAGTCAGTGATTTGCTCTGCGGTGTTTGGTCCGCTTCATGCTCCAGCCGGAGCTTCAGTCAAGGCACAGCTGAAGTCAGGACCAGGAAACATGTCTCCTTCGCACGCAAGACAGCCATCGTACACAAGCTTGCTCTACTCACCTGTGCTGTCAAACTACGGCATGCCTTGATGCTGGTGTCCCATTGCAGTTGATGTGTGCTTGCCTCTTCACGTTCCGAAAACGTGAACTATCCAGCCTTCTTCGCCATCTCCATCCGCGGAAACGGGCCTCGTAAAGACACAAGCCGCTCGATTTTGTGGCTGTCGCCCACCCCACGATGTACAGTTGCTCACAACCATGGAAAGTAGGCTCCAGTCGAGAGGGTGGACCTGCCAGGAGTCTCCCGCGCAGATGTCGGTGGTTGCCAGGAATTTGGCCTTGCCAAATGATTTTCGAAAAAAGATTGTAGCTGAGCTTCACACTGAACCGCCTGTGCTGTCCGACATGAACAACGGCTCGGTTCTCATATGTTGCAAGCAAACCCGCGACGTCTAGAGCTGGCACGCTTCAGGCCTTGCTCAGCCTCGACCGCATCTTAATTCGGGCTCAACATCGACTTGTTTGCAGCAGAACATTCTGCCTTCGGTACGTGCTCATGATGCCAGTGAGTAAAGTTTTTGACACCACAGCAGCCTGAATGCAACATGTCATAAGCTAACCTTGAAGCTGGGTTTCGTGCACTGGCGGCAATGCTGATGCTTCGCTCTTGATGAAGCCGGAGCTATCTGGCATGGTGCGGTACGAGGGGACGAGTATAGGAGGATGGAGATGTCGCAGTATCACGAATAATCACCACTATCACAGTCGTGCAGTTGACATGCCTCCACATTCACAGGCCTGCGACCTCCTGCTTTAGGCACCTATGCGACTGAGCGAACTACCATGCAACCTCTGCAAGCAGGCCAGCCAGTCTGCTCGGCTGCAGCGGCTGGGGGGAGGTCACGAGCATGCGCTGCGACGGGGAGGTCGGCAGCGAGGACTGCGACACCTGCAA
The DNA here is from genome assembly GCA_905221615.1 of Symbiodinium sp. CCMP2592. Lineage (NCBI taxonomy): Eukaryota > Dinophyceae > Suessiales > Symbiodiniaceae > Symbiodinium > Symbiodinium sp. CCMP2592. The sequence goes on along the minus strand of CAJNDT010005896.1, from coordinate 415,626 downwards.
TCGCTATGGGGTGGAGACTTTCCAAGCTTTCCGGAAATGCCACAACACTAAATTCTACATTAAACAATTGCGAAGCACGTGCAACTCGGTCCCGCTGACGCAAAGCTCGGCGAAGCAAGAGGTGCCCGTTCCCCACGGAAACTTGGCTCGGCACGCTTCGGTGATTCAGGCCGTGCAGCCTCAAGGAGCCATGACATCAGACGCTGCACATTTCGATGCTTTGGCTTGCAAACTCCATTGCAGCCTTACTCGCCACTCGCTGGCTTCTACTCTCTTCTGCCCATGTCTTTTGAGTTCCTGTGGTCGTTCGGGCCACTGCGGCCGTTTTGTAACGGGGTGGCAACCAAGACGCAGTCAAGGCAGGGAAAATAGGCGCCGATTCAACGACCCCAGTGTTTTGGAGCTGAGTTTCACACGTTTCGATCGGAGGGTTTGACGGGATTCGATGCCTCTCTTTCTTTGCTTTCATGTCCTCCGGCCTTAAGATGCTGTGCCACCGTCTCCCACGCAAGCCTGGTGCGACCTCCACCTCTGTATACTGCATTCCTCTCTGACTTTCTTCGCGAGATCGGCTTTGGAGCTCTGGAATACGATGCAGCACTGCACTACATACGGCATTTCTGTCTGGCTTTCCTGCGTCGGGTTTGGAGAAATGCAGGTAAGTGACTCTTCTACATAAGCTCTTTTTGCTTCCCTGGTTCCAGATCCACAAACTCGCGAAGCTTCTATTCAAGTCAGGCCTTACTGAGTGCACTTGGGAGTGGAGGCTTTTCAAGTCCAACTTCAAGGACTCGTCCATCAGCTCCAAGCCATCCAAAGCTTCTCCGGTCTGCTTGGTATCCTCCGCAACAGCCGTTGGCTCCTGGACATCTTTCATAGTGATAACTGGCCATGGAGTGGATGTGAGTCTTGATCCACTCGGCGCGTGTGAGCGATTCAATGAGAGGCACGCGATACACTTCTGCAGGTTGACGATGTAGAGGCTGACCATAGAACTTCGTATACTGCCAAATCCTGCGTGCAGATTCTGATGCCCGCTCCGGCCTTCCTTCCACATGAGTTCGCCGTTATCGGCTGCATGCCAGCTGTTTTTGTTTTGCGGATGCAGGATGATGCGGGGAATGCCAGGATTTGTACAAGTGTGCCCGACTGCTCCCTGTCCACTCGCTCTCTCTTCCCTCTCATGAACACGTGTATTCACATGCTATTCACTACATGGGACGTAGGTGGCATACATTGGCCAAAGAGCGTATTTGCACATCCAACTCACTCCTGGTACCCCACAGCACGGGCTGTCCGTTTGCCCAGATGTTCTGCCCCGGCCCCTGCCTGGCGTTCTCGAAGAGGGCCTGCGGCTCACATCGTGTTAGACGAGAGCAGAGAAGAGCTTTCCATAAGCGAAGCTTCAACAAGGAGCCCAACTGAGAGCACCTAAAAGCAAAAGGGGGGCCCCTGCCGGCCGCGGCGCCTCGTCGAGGCGCCGCTGCCGATCGTCTCGCTCCTGTTCTCAGCGGACTCCGCTGCTCTCCGCGCCGCTCCGCGCCGTCTTCTCTGCTATGCGCCGGTGCTACGCCCAGCACCCCGGACCCCCTGCAGGGCCTCCCGAAGCTGAAAAATGTGACGCTGCAACTCCTGCCGATGCAACCAGGGATTAGCGGCACCAGCGACTCGACTGCGAAGCAGACAATCTCAGTTCCAGCGTGATCGAGGCACCACGCCACGACAAGCTGCACCTATGATGACAAGCCAAAGGCCACGACGAACTTGCTTCGCAGGCCAGGTGGGGCACTGTTGCCAGACTGGCCCGAATTAACTAATGGTTTCCGAGTCCCTGTGGTCGTTTTTCGCGATCCCTCGCATCTGGCTCTAAGCCCCTCTCACATCCCCCCCGCATCCACCTGCGTCTCGGCCCGCGTTGTTACACGGGGTCATAGGTGTCCTGCTAGATAGGGTCTTCTGTCAGACGGGGTCCTGTTGGAGACAAGGGCTCCATAGTTCTCTACTACTACTGGTTTCGACTTCGAATTACTACTACTACTACTACTACTACTACTACTACCACCACCACCACAACTCAAAGCTTTCTATTGATGCCTACTGTAAATGCAAGCTTGATCTGGGAAGTTCCTCAGTGTGGGTTTTGTGCAGCGGTGCAGGGTGCCGTCTCGGCGGCCGGTGTTTCGAGCTCAGCGAGGCCGAACCGATTCGCAGGCAAACAGGTCTGAATAGGTGGCCTCATTGCGCGCTTCAGCCTCCAGCAGCCTGGCGGGCAGCATCACGAAGGTCCAGTGGTGCTCAGACTTTGAGGTCGCAGATGCGTCATGCAAGGAAGGCATCCGGTCAGGTGCTGCAGAAGTGAGCTGCGAAGAAGCTAAGTGCCATGGTCGAGCTGTGCGAAACCGGTACCAAGCTGCCTGGCGATCAGCGCCTCCCGATCGAGCAAAGTGACCTGGGCAATCGAACCGAAATTGCCCATAGCTCACATGTCGACAAATGACTGGTTATGCCGCCTATGACCAACGCGTTTCAACATCTATTACGAGTACTTTCTTTGGAGATATATCTGCACTTGCTCAGATTCCGCTGAGATGATCACAGCTTCTGTCACGGCCGAGGCCGCGGCGTCAACTGTCATCTCCGGCTGCACCTGCCGGGCGGATTAGGAGCGCTCGGGCTCTCTCGCCGCTGGTCTGTGCATCCGGTCTTAGTCGCACGTCAGACACGTTCTGGAAGGGATTACTGAGCTTCCCATACACGTGCAGCTTTACGGCCATTGTGGAATCCGGTCACGGACACCATCACGAGGGCAGTCTTTCCGCGGCTATAGTTCCAGGAACCGCGGGAGTAACAGTTGAATAACATGCGACAAGGCTTCAGACTTACTCTTCGAGCCCAATTGACACTTGTATTGTGGCCTGGAAGGAAACGCCGTTGCTCGCTGGCTTCGCCTGAGCCGATTGGCATCTGCCGAGTCGTTCGGCAAAATCCTTCTGAATCAGCAGCTCGATGGCTTGACACTGACACAGTTCCTTGCATGATAACTAATTATGTACCGCATTCCTCTCCTCTTGTTACTCTTTCAAAATGCCTGCCGATTTCTGACCCACTTCGACTTAGATGTCATGACTCCATGCAAGAGCAAGAGAAAGTCCACCGAACGCAGCAAGGCATACAGTAGCGGCAGCCGTCAGTTTTTTCCAGTGCTTCTCGCGTTACTCCAGCGGAATCTTCGTGGGATCCTCATACCGCCAATGATAGTTGAAGCTGACGCTGATGCCTCAGGCACAGCGAAGATCAGGGGTGCTCATCACAGTGATCAAGCTGGATTTTCATTGCAACGCTTCAGCAATGTCCTTAGGGCTCTGGGCTTGGCTTCAGATACCTGGCTCCAGCTTAGCTTTCGCTTGATGTGGACTGCAAGCACTTATGTGCGATAGCTGATAGTTTCCATCATTGTCTCTGTTGCCGGTCTTGCTGTCAGAGCTTAGTTTTGCAAATCGGCTGTGAGAGGCATTGACGGTTTTAATGAAGGAATGCAGGCATGTGGTCTTGATAGCAACAGTCACGAGGCACCTGTCAGCACCACTAATCCGGCTTTCGAAGGATCTAGCCGACCCGAAAGACTCGTGGCTTCAAAGTTTTCAAGGTGATAGGTGCCAAGTTGCGCTCTTCTCCGTCCTTTCCGGAGTTGGGTGGGACTTTGTGCCTTTGCCAACTTTCAAAGAGCACCACGAAGCCGGCCATGGCCGGAAACTCGACGACTCGGCGCGATTGCTTCGCAACTGTCCGGTCTAAGCGTGGATCTTCGAACAGCAGACCCGAGCAGCCGATAGGAGTCCGCACATAGTAAGTACCGCTTATGGTGGACTTCTTATGCTGATGGAACATGTGCTCTGTTCCGTCACCCATGACATTTGCCCAGCAATCCGTCATGAAAAGCTCTGGTCCGTCTTGCAGCCTGGCATGCTGCCTGAACTCTTGAATATGGGGCCTCAGCCACTCCTCGAGAGTTCCGATGGGAGGTACCCACTTCTGAAGCGCAGGGAGGCTAAAATAGGACGTGTAGCCTCCCGCATAGTGCGTCTTCGAATACTCGATGCCTTTTTCGTCTCTCGCCATGAGCCGCCGGAAGTTCAGTGCTATCTCGTCGTTTAATGCGCGAACCTCCTCGTCGCTTGGCCGCAGTTTGGCTCGGTAGATCGGCGAAGGGAATATCTCAATTCGACCTTCTCTCGCATCGAGGCGCGTGTCGGGCTCGTAGGCTTCTCTGAGCTCGCCGTTTGGAAGGACACCGCCGGGGCCGGGGGCGCTGGCGGTGGCGCTGGCGGCATCCGTCAGCTTGGAGGCTTGGCCTGCTCGGCTGGCGCTCGCGGCTCGGCTGGCGCTCGCGGCTCCACGCAGAGAGAGGAAAGAGAAGGCAAGACTTCTCCAAGTCTGACAAGCAAGCAAGGTCCAGGTGAAGCACAGAGCAAGCAACGGAAGCCAAGGAGCAAGGCTCCGACGGTAACGCATAGCTTGGCAACCCACTCTCACAAAGCTATGAAGCTATCGTAGCTATTAGCTATACCAAAAAAACGCAGAACACTCCTGCAGCTGCTTACGATCTAAAGGACTGCAACTACAGTGCATATGTGATCCGTGCTTCTTGAGCACCTGCAGATGCCCTAAAGCATCGTGTTGTGCCACAAATTGCGCACTTCTTTCCTAGCTCCACGCGATGGCCACCGGCTGTGGGGAGGAAGCAGGGCTGCCTGGGCAAACCGGGGGAAGCTCGGAAAGCTGCTCAGCATTCCCAAACAGCAAGTCGTCTGGCCTTTGAGCTGTGTCGGTGAAGCCTCCGGCCTCCAAGCGGCTGGGCGGCGTGCTGTTCATTATGTTTATTGGGCTCGTCCGTCGTGGTGTAGCAATGGTAACCGTCAAATGCTCTTTGCGGTGAATGGGACGTGCTGACTCAGAGCTTAAAGGAGAGCTAGCAAGATCCAGTCGGACATCTTGATGCATTACGCAGCCTCACACCTAACTGCTCAAACCACTCAGCTGGATATGCAAGACAGAAGCCCCACAAAATTGGCTGTGGACGGCCTTCTGCACTCTAATCCTAAACCGCATCTGCAGACCGGGTGCATTCGTGAAGTGGTGCTTCAGCTATGCATAGTACAGGGCTCCAACGGAGAACAAACGGAGTGAACGCTTCCCGCCTGCTGGGTCGCGTGCCCTGTTGTGCTTTGTGAAACTGCTGCTCCAGGTGCGCAGCCCACGCATCCTGTTTTACGTCCCAGTGGGGACTTCACACTTTGACTGCCAGGTTCTAGATAAAGAAACCCATCAGACAAATGATGCGCAAAACAGATCGATAGACCAGTCTATCGCTGATAGACTGATAGACCCAGAAATAGATGTATGGAGGGACCGATAGGTAGATATGCAGACCGTGTAAATAAGACACATGAGCAGCTGGATCGACAGACACGCTGATTGGACAGGCAGCTCGTATAAGACAGGAGTCAAAGCACAGCCTGAAGAAAGTGTTGCCATTGCGTTCCAGGCAAGAACCCTGACTCCTGGCGAAAACTCCCATTCTGGCGACATCTAAACGACCAGAAGCCTGCAATGCTGAGCACGATCAAGCCTGCATCGTATCCCTCAGCGAATAGCCGGCTCAGAGATGTAACGATGTACGTTGTGAGTACTAGCCGTGCGTATGTGACACCTCACTAAATGAGGAAGAGTGAAGTCTTGACTCTGCCTATTGTGGCATCGTGTTGGAACAGAGCTTTTGAATGACTGACACATGCAAACTGCATAATTATTGCTATCGGCTATGTCAGGGGCCAGGTATCGTGCACCCCTTACCACAAGCTAGCGCCTCGAGAGTCGCGCAGGCTCTGCCAAGGCGGTAGCCTTTGGGTGCCAATTGGGGCGGAGTTCCACCGCGGACCTAGCGCAAAGCCAGAAGCACTGGACGCCGCATGGTGCCGGTGACAGGAGCCTCCCAGCCAGGCGGCAGCTCACGTATGTGGCGGCCGAGAGGAGCGAGGCTCGAGTCGTTGAGCCTTCACGGATCAAAGGCGACTCTGCACACCACGGCCGTGTCAACAGCTGAGGGGAATCAATGCCGCTTGGTCGCGGCACGTGACGGTAGCTCAGCGTATCACTCATGAAGATGACGAAGATCCCTTGGTCCTGAAGGCAGCGCAATTCTGCCAGAACCAAAACATGGTGAGCAGCAGCTTTGACGCCTGCAAGTATGCAATGGTCATGTCTTGGTCAGAGCTTGAGCAACCGCTCCCGCCCCCTTTCTAGACTTGGCATTCGACTGCTCCCGGCTTGAAGAGACAAAGCTCCTTCTCGAGACGATGCATTTCTACACAGGCCGCACCAGCTCGAATTGCATTTAGCTTCAGCACCACATGCTCATATTCTCACCCACACCGAAGCTGCAGCTAGTGACCAGTCAGACAAATGCAAACTCTGAGCTAAAGGCGCTGCCAGGCAATTCCCACGACGAGGGCACGTGCCACGACTGAAAGAGACGTACTAAATGCCGCGGTCACTCGTCGAAAGTGCCGCCACATCTGTTCGAGTTCAACTATCATGTTGCCATTCGGTTCTAGTGTCCTACCTGAGTCTGTGGCCTTCATGGTCTTCTAGCGTTGAGCACCTTGTTGTTCACACTTGGGCCTTGATATCCGCACTTCTCGGGACGAGGACGCCCTCACAAGCTGACCCCTTTTCGGCCAACACCGCGGCCATCTCCGATGAGGTGCTGGGTGCAACGACGTATGGGGCAGCCTTCAACTCAAGACGGCCCACGTCTGCGTCGGACCTAGCGCGAAGGCCTGGCAGCACGACTGGAACTGTCTTTTGATCATTGGATAGGCTCGGCTTCTCATAAACTACCCCATTGCATTCCTACTTGCTCATCTTCATAGCGCTCTAGAAACCCCTGACATTCCCTGACCAGTGTTCAAACATCAGCCTCTGCATCTGACATGTAACACCGCATTTTGCCATCATCAAGTTGCTTCCTTGAGCTGTCATCGCAACTGTCGGATCTGTCGGCAACTCGTACGTACGATTTCCAAACTAGATGCGGCTGTATCAATCTGGCAGTGCTTCTGACTGTTGCTGTCGTGGACCGGCTTTCAATAAAGGACTGCGGCTCAGGGCATAGGGATTTTGGAAACACGGTGCTTCGGCTGTTCAGGTTCGGTCGAACATCGCTTACTTTGGCGTGAGAGCCTATGCTCCCATGAGTGCTGATTCAGCACCCACGGCTCGACTTGGGCAATCGGGCACGCTATTCAGACTCATTGTCCCTGCAGAAAGTGCAAACTTCAGTCCCTCTAGAAGCCGGGAGCACCTGGAATCTTCCTGCCGGCGGGCAGGGCCCAAACGTGGCACGAAGCGCTTCGGGGAGCCTTCCAGAATCGAAAGCAGCCAGGGCCATGTCCCTACTCCTGGTAAAGGCGCCCCTGGCCTCCGTCCTTGGCGTCAAGGCTAAGGGCCCGCTCTAGGCCTGCCCAAGGCTGAGACCGTCGTCAACAGGGCGGCAAAGCGGCAAAGGGTCTCTTTCTTTCTTTCAGCCGCGCCTTCGAGACACTCCCGGAGGCTGACATCCTCCTGAGCCAATCCGATCCCACTGCGGCAGCCCGCTACTAAGCATCAAAAGCGGAAGAGTTTTTAGCACCTCGAAGCCAAATCTGGAATATGCAGTTTCACGTGGTGATACGTGGTGCCTGAAGCCTATCTCGATTGCTTGCAGGTGCTCAGCCATTTCTAAGCCCTTCACTCTGGCACGTATCCCAGCTTTGCGGTACGTCAGCAAGCCATTGCTCTGAAGTAATCTGGGACAGGCCCGGCACAGAGGCTTAGTACGCCAAGTGTCTGTAGTTGCTCCAAAGCTTAAAGCCCTTGTACCAGTACCGGCACCAACCTGCACACGGTAAAGGAACTACTATGTAGGTGGACATGCCCCAAACCCGACTCATCAACTAAGCCTCCTCTGACCACACCGGTACGAGGGTGAATCTAGCAGCCGTGCTGCAGCCCCAAAAAACTTCCTACCCGACGCGCCTCGTACCCGTCGAATTTTATCACCCAAAGACACCTGCGGCCACTTTCTAGGCATCTGTTCGCGTGGTTGTTCCTGTCGCTGTGGCACGCCTGGTATCATCATCCACTGGGGAGCAATCCACCTTGACTGCCACCAGATCTTCCAGCAGCCTGCCAGGCACTGCCGGTGGCTGCCGGTGACGAGTGAGCACCGCGTGGCCTGTCTGCATCTGGATGGTAGCTTAGCAGAGTCTTGATGGCGTGCTCATCATCCTGACTCGCCGATATGAGAATTGCTCCGAAGTTCGAGGTCTCTCGAGCCTCGAAGCGAAGATGCATCCCGGGCTCCTGGCCAAAAGTGTCCAGAACTCATCCCAAATGGGGATCTTTGTGAATCTGTGAATGTACGCCGTGAGGCTGGCCGGCTGCCCTTGCACAGATCCTGCTCCAGCACGATCTCCACCAGTGCATTCTTCAGGGTCATGAAGGATGCATACCTTCCAAAGTGCAGCAGGCTGTCAGAGTGAAAGCGGCCCTTTCTTGTCGCACCACCGCTTTTTGAGTAGGCTGGCAATGCTGGGGTATCTCCGTATCTCCCTTGTTTCGGACCTGGCTTTTTACATGCTAATGCTCCTGTCAGCATGCTAACCTCGATTTGCTTGTAAGCTGGGCCTTGGGGCTTCTTCCCTGTGGTGCTGCTTACCACAAGATGAGCATGCACAACGGCAACACTGGTACCAAGCGTAATGACATGACTGCGAGCACGTCTGAGAACAGCTTCATCATGATACGAGCTGCCGAGAACTAACTTCATTCTTGATATTGCTCGCTCTTGTAAGCACCAAGAATAAGCACAGCACAAACAGCAATGATGTCATCCACAATCAGAACACCAATGTTCACAGACACACTAACATCAGTCAATAGTTGCATCTTTGCTTCGGGGTTTCAGTTTCAGGTCTATCGGCTTAGAGGCCGGGCTTCAGACGCTTTCGGTGGATTCTGTGCGGACGGTTGCAGGTTGAGCAACCAACATCTCCTAAAGGGGCAGTTGCTGTTTGCTGTCAAGCAACCGCTTTCGAGATTCAAGGTCACGCACTCCAGATTCCCACTTTTTACAGCTTCTCGAACGCGGCCTTACTTAGTCCTCTGGTATTTAGCGTCTGCCAGAACTTCTGGTACTGCCCGCCTAACATCCCCAGCTGGGGTTTGCGGAGTCTTCCTTTTCAACTGAAAACCAGGCCTGCGGCCAGCGACGATGATGGCCTCACTCTGAGGCGGCCGCTCTTGCAGCGCCTCGGCAGCCGGAAAGGGGGCAGAAGGTTTTGGGTCGGGAGTGAAGTGGATCCATCTTAGATGATGCTGTCGCCAGAGCTGTCAAACTCGGGAGGGACTTCGGGGTCTCTGCTCTGGAGCTCTGCTCAGCTTCCAGGTGCCCAGCAGCCAAGGCGGACGTCGGCGACAAGAGCTCCACCGTCTGCGTTCGCGAGCACAAGCTCTATGGCTTGCATTAGGCGTGGACGCATCGCGCGATAGACTTGCCACACACTAGGCCACTAGGCGCTGGACGACATCTGGAATGTCGGCGACGTTGTCCCGGTTAAGGTCAAACAAGACCTCACCAGATGCGGACCGCATGATGCTCATGACACATGGCAGGGTCGGAGATCCTTGGAGCTGAGCATACTCGCCCGGGCTGGCACCAATCAAGGACCTCAGGCTGTCGTTCCCTTGGATACCTTCGTAAACCTCTTTGCTGCCTGGGGCGCTGGGGTTCTCGCTGTGGCACAAGTGCCGCACCTCCTGCAGACGAGATGGCTCACAGGCTGGCAAAGTCTACGAGCACCCGTCGCCGAGTACACCCAAGCACCTAGGACCTAAGCTGATAGAAGTGCCGCCTTCGTCGCTGGCGCCATTGGCGTGTTCCACCTCCGTGCAGCACCCGCCAGTGGCTGCGGAGCTCTCATTGATCTGAGAAACACTTGCAGCAGAGGGACCGTGTGAAACGCTCCGTGCAGCTGTGCCTCTGCCGGCTTCAAGGCCTTCTTCGGGTCATCCTTTAACACCTGGACACGGCAACCTCCCACCAAGACAATGAACACCAATCCCTCCGCGTTCTAGACACTCGAACCTAATCAAATTGAGAATCCAGCCTGCTCCCCTCCAGTGACTAGACTCAATAGGCAGTTGGATCGCGCAAAGAAAAGCGCCCGTCCCCTTGCTTCGGTGAACTTGAATTCCGACCCACACGGGAACTCCATCCTCCCAACCCACCCAAAGAAGCGTTCTGGAAAGAATGCACCATGCTCCACCATGAGGCATCATGAGACCTGCCTGCGAAACACCTGCCCTTTGATGGAGGTTACGTTGGACGCAAGACGCACAGATGGAGAAGCCTGATGCGCATACGGCCATCCGGGTGGCATCTCGTAGACCTGCCAAGGAGCCGGCTCTGGGTCGCGTGCAACCAAACCAACTCTGCCTCGGGCCGGTTCACGAAGCGCATGACCAAACCAAGGTCCGCTTCACTTAGCCACACCTGCGAGTCGCAGGGAAGCGCAGACGAAACGCACTCTCGGCTCGGGCGTGGGAGGAGCTTGGGATTTGTAGTCGCAGCAGTAGCACAGCAGTAGCATAAGCAGCAACAGTAGTAGTGATAGTAGTAGTAGTACTAGTAGTAGTAGCAGCAGCAGGAGAAGTAGAGGAAGTAGTAGTAGTAGTAGTAGTAGTAGTAGTAGTAGTCGTAGTGGTAGTGGTAGTGGTAGTGGTAGTTGTAGTGGTAGTGGTAGTGGTAGTGGTACTGGTAGTGGTAGCAGCAGGAGTAGTAGTAGTTGTTGTATTAGTCGTCGTGGTGGAAGTAGAAGTAGTGATAGCAGCAGCAGGAGAAGTAGTAGTAGTAGTAGTAGTAGTAGTAGTAGTAGTAGTAGTAGTAGTAGTAGTAGTACTAGTAGTAGTAGTAGTAGTAGTAGTAGTAGTAGTAGTAGTAGTAGTAGTAGTAGTAGTAGTAGTAGTAGTACTAGTAGTTGTTGTAGTTGCAGTAGTAGACAGCGTTTGAACATGTCGACGGAAGTGCAGCACGACATAAAGCGATGCATTATCCAAAGAGAGTCCGTCATCGGTACCTACCCAGACCAGGTGCCAGGAGGCCCGTGCCAAAGTAAGAGCAAAAGGATAGCAACCCGGGAATCCGGCAGCTTTTGTAGCACTCTGCCGTATTATGGAGCAGTTCCACATTTCTGCTTGTCTGATTGTGCTGTGGCAGCTGTTTGCACTTCAGTCGCTCGCCAGTTGTAACTGCTGCCTTCTACACTTGGGTCATGAGGACAGCGATAACAGCAAGCCGCAACTGAATGATTCGCTTAGCCTCGATGGCGGTGGCCGCATTGCAAAGCACCGTCGGCAATGCCTCCTCTTCCGCAGCCAAGAGCGCCTGTGCTGCGAGCATCTGCGGCAAAAAGGCTGCAAAGTTTCGCGTTTCTCCTTCACTCTCTTCGCAGAGGCGCACCAGGCACCAGGTGCAATCCATCACAAACTGGGAGGGCACCGGGCCTGTGACCGCATGCTCGAACCGGCACCGATGTAAAGACACGTCACTCGGTTGCCGGGGCCTGTCAAGTCTTGTGTGCTAGCATTGCAGTAAAGCGTCGTAATCCTAGGAATGTTGCAACACGGGTGAAGCTGCGCCTAGGGCAGCGTAGGCGGATCTCAGCCAGGGATTTGTGCTGTCGAAAGCACTACCTGTGCAAATCGATTGGAGCAATCCGCGGCCAAACTTTGGCTTCTATGCAGCATGGGACACTCATGGCCTAAAACCCGCTATCCATTTGGTCCCTTCTCCCCCTTTACGGCGTGGTACGCATCCGCAGCTGACCGAAGGGGAGCCGCGGGTCGCTGAGGACGAAAAGGACCATGGCCTTCTCAGTGCGTCTTGGATTCTATCATGCAGCACCCGTTCAGCCGTGCAAAGAGCAGGCAATCAAACAGCCATTTCATGCGCCGCGCCAACCACATGTGTGACACAGACGGGGACAAGGCTCGGCAAAGCGCAAAGCGTCTTGCTCTGCTCTGCTCTGCCGACTCCACTCATGCTGGCAACGCTGTGCCTCTCTTTGAGGCTGGGGAGCTCAGCCGAAACCTTTACCTTTGGTTGACTTGCGCTTGCCGGTCACCACAGCAGGAAGGCTCGTCTCCTGCAACTGTGTAACTTCGAGTGAACTGCGTCTGCTTGGCAACGCGGAGCCTGACTGACTGTTGGTTGCAATGTAGACGTGACCAGAGTATATCACAGTATGATCACTGAGTCCATAGACACCTCTTTCAAACTGTGCAAGGTCCTTCTCGAGCGAAGCTCGTCTCCGTGCAACCTTCGCATCAGCTTTGTCCTTTGCAAACGGGGCGGTGGATGTCCCTTCTGCTAGGTGTTACCAGAAATTGGCTTCGGGTTTTTGAGCTCTGGGGAGACTCTGCTCCCAGCCCGAGGCGAAACCGGGTATAGGAAGTCCACACAGGTTATCCCCGGTTATCGGGTTATCTCACTTATGGCTATACAGGTTCGTAGGGACTAGAACACCTCACAAGCTGATTCGTGTCTCTGGGACTGAGGGTGCCGCAAGCAACGCAAGGACGTCTGAGAGGATCTGCTTCTTGCCCAACCTTCCAAGGGCGCTTGGATTATATGTCCTTTTACTTGAGGCCAGAATAACACATACATCTGCACATGTTGGGTTTTTGTTCTTGGGTTGTGTGTGCGCGGTACAGTTCTCGATTTTCGCAACGAAACATATCCTCGTACCCAGAAACATTCAGGATGCTATGCAGATCAGATCATGCAGAGAGCATACAAGCCGTCATCAGCATTCATCAGCGATGTGGATACCAAGGCCCATGCGGAAATCACACCTACCCGAACAGAAAGCATGTTCTATCACTGCGCACGTGTGGGAACATAGTTCCAGAGCTTCCGTGGCCCGTCTTCGAGGAGGTTGTATTGTGGGCTATTCCCGAAGACAAGCCCAGGGCATCGGTCGCGTCTCTGCACGTCGCATATTATGGCTGCCCAAGTGAAGCTGTGACATCCCCCGGCGTCTACACGATGCTGCTGTCGGAAGCCTGTATGCTGCTGCCACGCGTTGTCGCTCATCCTCCGTGAGACGGATCACCTCCTTCAGCGAAAGCAATTGAAATCTTGCTTCGCCAAAGCTGCTGCGAGTACTGGTAGATAAGATGGACCCTCGTTACACCGCTCCATGCCGATGTGAGATGTGCACAGTGCACAAGCACTACTGCTTGTCGCTATGTGAACGGAAAGCTAATGTTGCGTGTCCAGTCCTCATCATCTGGTGCACTCGTCTCGAAGTAGTTCAAGGCACTCTGCGACAGCGGAAGGAACGGTTTTTTACATGGCTTCACAGCACGACAGACAATCTTGCGAGGGAACCCAGATCGTTGCCTTACGGTCTACGGTGCTAGCACATTATCTAAGCACAGTGCCGGCCTGCACTGCCTGTTTCAGGACCCACAAAGCACGCCGCCGATGGGCCGCCGAAACACCTTAAGGCACACTATAGGCCTTGAGTGTAAGTTTCAACGGAGCCGAACAACCTGTCACAAAGACTGACAACTCAGTTGCGCCAAGTGCCGTCCAGCCCGGCACGTAGCATCTCCTCACGAGAGCGCACGTCCCAGTCCTGTTATGTCCGCGACAGTCTTGAACACTCGTCAACTAGACGAGCTAGAAATCCGCGCATGGCATCATGTGATGAAGATCTCTTCTCCGGCATCGCCCTTTGCTCTTTGAAAACTGCGTCGGTGCGACGGCTCCCAACGCTTCGGCCTTGGAGCTGCAGCCGAGAATACCTGAGCACTTGCACCCGCTCCGCCGCTCCGCACCCGGAGCCACAAAGGTTCCACCCCCATCGCCGGAGTGCGTGCCGCCACCCAGAGTTTGGGGTCCAGGGCTTTGCGAAGCGAAGAACTCCTGAGCTCAAGCTTCGGAAGCCGTCACTTGCGATTCTGATCGCTTCTGGATTTCGGTCCTGCGCACCCTTGCCGAAGCCACCCAGCCACCATCGTCGCCTGGCCGAAGATCTAAGAGCTCTCCTCAGCGTGCAAGTCGAGGACTTGGAAGGAGAAGGCAGCATCTGTCGTCATGTACCTTCCTGCCTCTGAACCCCTGAAAATGATCTACCTAATTAGCTCCACGACATGAACCGAGTTCTGCAGGGCTCTAAGTGCGGAGACTTGCCAGGACTGGGCCACGCCCTTCTTGATGCCCACCTAGGGACAGCGATTCACAATCGGCGGGTCGCGGCTTGAAAGGCCTCGGCCTGTGGGGACAATTGGCAGGGCCCGTGCATCCGAGTCACATGTATGGAGACGTCATCTCTCCTGGGAGTGCAGACTACCTACGAGTAACACGAGAAGGGCATACATAAAGACGTCCCAGTCTGATCCGATGATCCTAATGCACTGCATGGAGACATGGTGACACTCACAGCACGCACACTTCCAAACTCGATCTTGGCCTGCTAGTGGAAGCAAGGCCCCAGTCCAGCAGCAGCGAGTCTGCACAGGCATCCACATCGCGGCTCAAGCATTCACCTCGAAACGCTCTGCTACAAATACTGCCGACTCCGCTGTTGATGGCCTCCCACTCAAGACAGCACCTGCGCGCAGGTCCCTTGCCGCCGTGACGATAGCGATGGCACGGCCCCCCGGACCTCCACACAGAGAGCTTTCTGAAAGTTTCATCAACAACCGTGCACACAGAAAACTGCAACTGTGTACTTCTGGTTGATAGTCTGTTGGTCCTGAGGTATCTGAATGCATGAGCCTGATCTCTTTTACATGTGGCTGGATTGAGATCTCTTTCAGAGGTCGGTCTGAGCTCATGCAGGAAGATGCTGGCGCCAAATAACCGGTAAGCCTCCAAGAGCAACGCTTCTTGAAGGGTTTTAACTTAGGAATCCGATCTTCCTGCTTCCGCAATACCTGGCTGATCTCGAGCGGCAGATGCAGCATTGGCTAAAATTAGCCGACTGTGCCCGCAAGTCAGATCCATGCACTCTATATGAGTCTACAATTCTGGATGCTTCCAACGCTGCAGGAACAGTCTGATCCGTTCTCCAATGTCTGCAAGCTGCAAAGAATCGAGCCGAGCAGTTGAGGAGCCCACGTTGCCATCCACCCACCTTGCTGGTGGTTGCAGCGGCAGCTTTCAAGCAGCTGCAGCTACGAATGTTCTGTCCAGGTGAACTGGCCGCAGAGGCTCTTGCTGAGCTCTCAGCATGACTTGTCTAACAAAAACTGAACACTGAGAATTATGTGTCCGGCATCGCTGAGCAACTTGGCTCCGCGATGCAGCACTCTAAACACTAGATGCCTGCAAAACCGATTTAAACTTGAAAAAGTTTAAGTGATGTGCAGCACCTTCCACAGATCAAAATGCGGAAGCAAGCAACCAATAATAACGAACGCGCTGCTCTCAATGTCACAGCTTTTCGCAGGCTTCGGTTTCTGTGGAAGGTACTGCCATAGAGGTCAGCAAGCGTGCGGCAAGGGGAAGCACGGTAGCCGCAACTCGCACGAGCCACTCGTCGCATGGCTCCAGGGATCAGTCACCATGCCTGTGTGAGCATCACTCAATCTTAAGACAGCCTTTGGAGACAGGGCATTTTCTCCTCGGCCCGTCCCAAGGCATTAAAAGGCTAATTAGAGGCTTCAGGACCACAGGTAGATCAAAGAAGAAGTTTGCCAACAGAGTGATACCGGAGTCCAGGCACGGCTCATCTGAGCAACGAATACTTACAAATTTCAGCAGGGCGCGATCCTGTATGTGCAACAAATGCATGGCACTGGCTATTCTAGACTGGGATCACAGGCACTTGGTCGCGATTGCCATCTCCATCTCCGGACGTACAGCATTTCTTGTGAAAACAGCCCGACCGGAAGCGCTCTCAACACACAGGCCTGAATCAGGTGAATCAGACTCCGGGTGCCGCCATTTGTACTTCATACATGTCGATTCTCTGGAGTCGCTTGAGCTGTCAGACATTGGAGACAGCTCAAGATCAAACGCCGACCCGAAGCATTGGCGACTAGCCGGCGAATCGTCGACTGCTTCCTCTGTCTGTAAGGAGCAGTCGCTGCTTGAGCCGCCTAACGTTGGAGGCGAGCACAAGATCAAACACCGACCCGAAGCATTCGCGACTAGCCGACTTGACTTAACTGTCGGCAGTATGCTCCTCACGTTTACGGACTCCTGATACGGCAATGGTCTAAGTCAAGTCGGAAGACTAGTTAAGCATCTTCGGAACAAACTCTGCTAGAGTATAACATATGACTATGTTGTATACATATACATAGAAATTTGTTAAAACACACGAATAAGTGCATACGATATGTAAGAAGGCCAACTAATAAGTAATACAAATATTGATAGTTCCTTTGGTGTTGGAAGCTAATGGTCACCAAAGGATAATATAGTGGATGTCTACACCATTCTATAGCACTGGGCCTTGTGAGCGGAGAACAGTGGTGTCATTGCTTCAGCTGGCTACTTCTGTGCTGGGATTCAAACGTGCCATCTCCGACATTTGCGAAACTGTAAGTTCTTATCACGGGAAGCATACCAACCTGACAACACGCCTCGAATCAGACGTGGTTCGGACACCGATGGTACGAATCGCATCAACGTCAAATGATGTTGGTCGAAACAGTATGTGCAGCGATGCTGGTAACTCTAGGAATCCATCCAGGAAGCTGCATGCTGCCAACAAGGCTTGTTAACATTTTTGAAGGCCACGTTCCGAAAAGACGTCTGATGACGGACGTAATTTACTGTTCGATGCTCGCGTCAACATTGAAAGGCAACATTTACACAAACACGTGACTAATAGCCACTTGACCAAGCCAAGCGTGCTGACTATGGCGACACTGACGCTGACATGCATGATGCCTCTCAAAGTCGACTGACAAGGTGAGCGACGGTATCTTCTCATTTAGGTTGGCAACCAATACCAAATCACAAAGAACGACGTGCGCGGGGTTAAGATAAGCTCTGACATGAAGTCAAGGTCTGGTTGAAGAGTTACGGTTGAAGATTGCCTCAGAACTCGCCATGAGGCCTGCGCAAATTAACAGCCACCACTACCGGGGAACGGACCCTACTGTATTCAGATTGCTCCAAGTATTCAGGTCTCTGCATGTACACAAATATTTGTAAATACATATGTTATATATGTGCACAAACACACACACACACAAAGCGCACATACATACAACTATCAACAGATCCACACTTTCAACAAAGTCTGACGAAATGCGGAGACCCTCGATGGCTTCACTCATTTTGATTTTGTATGTTTGTAGCCATGCCCTGATCGCTGAACCGTCTCTCGGAATGTGACGAGGACCTCATGCAGTCAGACTCTCAATCCATCGAAATCACGAGTCTCAGAGCTTCAAAACCCAGACCAAGGATTCCACAAGTTGATACTGGAAAAACATCCACAACTTTTGGGTTCGAGAATGTTAGGATTCTTGGAAGTTCAGTGTAGCGCACCCTTTTCCAATTTCCGATCCAAGTCCTGCAAGGAACAAACAATGGTATCGATTAAATGATCAGTAATTTTGATCATATATACGTATTATAGATATAGATATAGCATAAATAGAAACACAGTTCCGGTGCCCAAAGCTTAACATGCTCATCCGTCGGTACATGAAGCTTCTGGGTTGGGTTGCAGATCTGATCTAAGTCAAGTGGGTCACGAATAGCTTCGGCAAGACTCGAGGCCATCTTACTCCCCCCCCCCCGACATTGGGGCACTTCACACAGGCCCAATGTGGGACCAGTGGGCAGCCGCAGGAGGGCTACATCAGCGGGCTAAGGCCACGCCATGAAGCATTGCACCCATGTTTGATGGCTCGCTTGCATCGACTCATCATCCAGCGATCTGCGCGTGAAAGCTAGGGTTTCCCACATCGGGTTACTGTACCAGCAAAAGCTAGAGGTAAGACTCTTTCGGAAAATGATGATGACAGGATGCAGCAGAACCTCTAACAACTTTTCAGTTGGTGACAGACCGAAGCCAGGACATGCTTGTCATGCTGCTTGTCAACTTAGACCAAGCCCCCTCGCGCAACGAAGCTGCACGATCTCGCTTCCCGGGCTCCTCGCTGCATTTCTGCCGCAAACGCACCAACACATTCCAAGCAGCAGCATCTTCCTCATGCGCCCCGGGGCTTTGACCCGACCTGAAGCCTGCATGTGGCAAAAATCCTGGTGTTGAATTGCCCATGGCTCGGAGAATCATCCACTTCCCCCAACCGTCAAGCACATCTCTCGTGACAACCGAACTCGTTGACTGGAACAGTAAATAATCTACTGAAGAACAAAACTTTGTGAACTTCACTTCCATCAGGAAGCCTGCAAAATTCCTGGACAGCGTGCGCTGGAACGCGAACCCCTATGCTGCATAATTTTGTGCCGCGGTGTCGAGATTCGAGACCAACTCTCTCAGTGCCCTGCAACCACATGCTACGTCTCGCGAAACACATTGTATTCTCGCACCCGACGTCCTCCTGCTCCTCCTCGAAGTCCCGCTGCCGACGTGCGGACACGAGCTTCTCGAGGGTCTTGGGAGACTGCTGGGTTTCCTGTTGCAGCGCAAGAGCGTTTAGAGAACACGGCCTTGACATGCCCACACCACAAGCTGTCCTGCATGAACTTGGCTAAGCGGTTCTCGTGTCGCAGATGCATAGAGCGCTCTGGCGCTACGAAAACACCCTTGCAGGCAGCGGCTGCTTCAATCAGCACATATCAGCACACATGTGGCATGTGGGCGGCTTTCAGGCTGGGGCTGCTGGGGTGTGGGCTGCGTGCTACGTCTGAAAAGCAAACCCCTCCGTGAAAGTTGGCCTGCACAGGCGAGCTGATGTGGTCTCGCGCAGCCCAGCGAAAGAAGGAAGCACGTGGGCTCTTTGAGCCACAGCGGGTCCAGTCTTCCAAGATGGACTTGATGGAACCACTGTGTCCCAGTGTCATCACCCACATAGGGTCCGGTTCGTCGTCGAGCTCCTCCTCTGGCTTTTGGGGCGAGGGTAAATTACAAAGCGCAGCTCCGATGTCACCCAGGTCCACCATCTTTGCATAGGGTGCCATGGCGCCGGGCACAGAAACGCACGGCGATTCGCTTGATCTTGACCGTCTTCACATGTTTGTCTGTCGCGATTCTGCAAGTTGTGTGCGTGTGTACCCTACTTGTATAGCTTCTTGTTGCAAGTTTCCGATCTCTGGACGCCGGAGCCATGCCTGTGCGACTTCCGAGCAAAGACATCCACGAAGAGGAATTCGCAAGACTGTGACACCGGGAGCCTTTCGAGCCCTCAAGGCAGTGGGATCTCAAGGCCTCCCGATGGCTCCATGGCGAAGTGGCAGCTGGGCTCCGGAGTGTCCTGGCGCCCGCTTCAACTCGCCCCCTTGCCCAGCCCTCGCTCCAGCTCTGCATTTCCACCCCGGTCCTCACCTGCACAGGTAGTTGCCTGACAGAAACAGCGCCAACAAGCCATTTGCTTCACTCCGTTGCCACTACATCCGGTGCGAGTCACGCGGTCGCTTTCGAAAGCGGAAGGCGTTGGGGCTCTGAGCATGTCAACTTTCCACTGATTGGGAAGACTGATGTCGAATCTTTTGCCAAGTCACCTCCGGCGGTCCGATCAGATCAAGCACTGGAATCAGCGCCCGAAGCCCCGGCTTCACCTGAAGTTTCTGGACTGAAGCAATCCCAGCACCTCTTGACAAGCATAGAAAACGTCCATAAACCCCAGTTTTCCGAGTGCCTCCATGCCGCGGGAAGCCGCGACTGCGACAGCACGGCCCAGCTCGAGCACTGAAGGTGCCGAGCCCGTTTCCTGCATGCCAAAATCACGGACCCTTTTTGCCGTGGGGAGTTTTGTACTTTTATGGCCGGCGGTAATTTGTGGAATCTGCTGCGATGCTGGCTCCCTACTGCCTTTCTCCTGCACGTTCCTGCACAATGTACTAGGCTATACGCACAGCTCAGCTCATCAACAACGCCACGAATCAATGTCAGTCCCTGACATCCGCCAAGCCTCAGGCGAGATGTGGTCTCGATGGAAAGTTTGCAAAGCCTTCGGGGATGTTGCACGCAAACTCCACAGCATGCAATGGGCAGGTTAGGGCCTGCTTTACTGGCCAAGGCGTGCGGGGGCGGCACGGGCCTCGATCCGAGTCTTCAGCGCCGCCTTGATTTCCACGTATTGCCTTACGGACGAAGACTGTCAGACTGCTCAAGGCCAGCCTCAGGGGGCGATCATCCAAGCCGCAGCTCGTTGGCCTGCTCCAAGCTCCACAGATGCGGCGCTGCAGGCCGCAGCGGAATGCCTGGAAGGAGGAATGGCACTGTAACACATTCGCATATATTGCTGTGTGCAATGCACGATGGTCGCACGCCCTCTGCAGGACTTGTGTATAACCCTCCTGTACCACAACCCTGCTGCCGCTTTCGCTTTGCTGTCTCATTTCGTAGTCCGTCCCCTCGTCGTCATCACAGTAGTAGTAGTAGTAGTAGTAGTAGTAGTAGTAGTAGTAGTAGTAGTAGTAGTAGTAGTAGTAGCAGTAGTAGTAGTAGTAGTAGTAGTAGTAGTAGTAGTAGTAGTAGTAGTAGTAGTAGTAGTAGTAGTAGTAGTAGTAGTAGTAGTAGTAGTAGTAGTAGTAGTAGTAGTAGTAGTAGTAGTAGTAGTAGTAGTAGTAGTAGTAGTAGTAGTAGTAGTAGTAGAGTAGTAGTAGTAGTAGTAGTAGTAGTAGTAGTAGTAGTAGTAGTAGTAGTAGTAGTAGTAGTAGTAGTAGTAGTAGTACGAGAAGTTTGCAGTCCTCTTGTTCGTCGTGGTCTTGGTGGTGGTCGTCGTCGTGGTCTTGGTGGTCGTGGTACTGGCAGTGGTGGTAGTAAGTAGTCGTCGTGATAAAAGAATCTCAGAAACCGAAAGTACTACTCGGCCTCGGCGTGCATGGGGTGCGAAAACGAAACGACTGCACTGCCTGTGCTGTCTATTACTACTGCGCTGCCATCGTGACACATGTAAAAACAAATGCATTGCTGAGGCAAGTAGCATCAGTGCATGACAAGTGCAAACACACTTGTAAAACCTTCCTGCATCTCAGGCACTCTGCAGGTGGGCTTGCCAAATAGGAGATGTGAAGGATGCAGAGAAGCTTTGTCTCAGCAAAGGAATGGCGAGGTGCAGTGCCCACCAGTCAGGATGCTGCTTCCTCGCGGCTTGGTAGAGATGTTGCCAGACCCCTTCGCCGTCGCTAGGCTCAGGCTCAAAGAGAAAGCCATCCTCCAAAACTCCGAGGAGTGGAGTCCCTGCCTCAACTGGCACCGAAACTGAGAGCTGAGAAGCTCTGGCGGAAAGCACGGGGTGCACCTTCATGAACTCTTGCTTGCGTGCCCAAGTCAACAGCTTCCCGATGCTTACTTCGCTGGGGAGCTTCGTAGTTTCGGAGTTTCCTTCCACGAGGAATCCACCAGCGACCCAGCGGGGCAGCCGTCTGAGCCGAGCCGGCCGAGCCCTGTGCCGCGACCAACGCCGCACCCGTGCCGCGGCCCAGGCTGAGGCGCCGGAGGCGGCTGAGGATGTGACGAGGACGAGGGCTCCTAGAAAAGCACGTGGCTTCGAGTCGCCAGCACATCGGACAGGAACATGGGATGGAAGCGATGCCCTCTGTCTCCACGGTGTGTTCCGCGGCCATCCGTGCCCTACTAAACCAGGACACTGGAGCATGCAGGCCATGGGAGGCTTTTGTTGAGACGGTCTGCGTGTGTTTTGAATTCTGAATAGCTGACGCTAAACAATTACAGGCTGCAGAAACCTCCAGATTCTGATGCTCACGGCTTATGGGCCTCTCCGGTTAACTTGTGCAAGATGGGAGGATCGCCAAAGAAGCTACTTTGCCAGACTGGTCGGCGAAGACAGCGCAAGCCGGCTGTCCGAGATTTGGGCACGTCGCTGTAGGGGCAACCCCTGCAACCCTTTGCAAAGGATATGACCCGATCGAATTGGAACCAAAGACGAGTCACCCAAGTACACTAAGAACTTCTTGAGACTGTATTGTTGCTCTTTCCAGCCAGCAAGCAGAGAGCCTGATCCATACGTGGCCTGCTGGTGAGCTTTTCCAGAGCATGTGCCACCTGAGCAAAGGCACACCAGCGATCAGAAATGCCCAAGCGAGACTGCGGCTTCGGAGACACGGATGCGCACCCCGGACGCTGCATTTTCTCCTCAAGCCCGCTTTCGCTTTGGCTGCAGCATGCGGAGGAAGCCGAGCGCGTTTGCCCAACGAACGAGGCACCCACCTTAGAGAGTGCTGTCTTGGCAGAAAGAGTCGCCTCTTGCATTGCCCACTTCTGGTGCTGTCAAAGCCTGTCCCTCTTGATTGTCCCACGTACTCCCACCAAGCCAAGAAACCAAGCAAGCGAAGGAAGCTCTCCCCCGCCGGCGGCGAGCGGAAGTGCAACCTGAGGATTTCATGGCAAACTTCTGCATCCAGCAATGAAGCTCCGCATCTGCCATTTGCTGCAGCTCCACGCTTTGGAGCTGAGCTCGAAGTCAGGGGCTGGATCCAGCATACTAAATTTGCTCACACTCCGGCCACTGAGGTCTGACCCCAGGGTCCCAACCCACAAACCCACACAGCCGAAACATCCGGGTCCAAGCTGCGGGAGCCCGTCATGCACGACAACACGTTCGTCTGGGAAGCAGAGCGTGATGGCCTTTCCAGGTCATGGGGCTTGGGATGAGCTGCAGGGCTTCACCAATTTCGTGCCTCCATGAAATGCAACAGTTGATTCAATCTCTACTCAGGAACTGCCTCGCGAACATCCAGAACATCAACGAGGACGCCTGTCAACAGCACCATGTTCGAATTCGTCAGGCAGTGCTTTACTGACTTCAACTGGATTGTCGGCGCTCATTATGCAAGCAGCGCACTTCATGGTGGAGCCATGTTCGGCATGCGTTCAGCAAAGGCTGCAGCATGACACAGAACGACTCCATCTCAATTCTCCTGCCACCACTTCACTCAAATTTGCGGGGTGCCTTCGGAAGAACACCGAAACTGGACTTCCGCCGATTCTTGTATCGAGGAAGTCTTGTGGCAGTCGTGCACCTGACGAGTGCTGCATAGCTGAGTGCAGAGTTAGCATAGAAGCTTCGCTTCTGGTGTGAACACGACTTCATGTTGATTACAGTTGTAGTCCGCCCATGTCCGCCCCTGCGGGCCCCTCTGTGACCTGCCTGGCCATCCTCCGGCAGCGAGAAGGACTCGAAGCCTCTTGCCGCACGCTCGATGCCGAGGATGAGATCCGAGGACTCCTCCAATTTGGAGGTCCGCGGCGCTTAGCTACAAGGCCAGAGCGATTCCTTCCCTATTCGAAGCATTCCGGTGGATGAAATGTGAATAGTGACCAACTAGCTGCAGTACGGGCCATGCTGTTAATTGTCATTGCAGCGCGAGCGTGGAGACACTGGAACCGACCTGTGCTGGATACCTGGCCTCAGACTTGCGGCGCAAGTGGATCCGCGCCTTCGTGAAGCCACCTCCAACTCCGCAAACGAGCTTAATGTCATCTTGCAATCTTGACAACTACCACGAAGCTCACCACTAGGCCAACGATCAGGTCTGGAGCTAAGTTTTCTTCTTCAGCCTTTCCTCTGAAACCTCTTTCTGGCACTCTCTTCATACTCGTGGAAAAAGGAGCCCTGCACAAAGGGGTCTCTCTTTGGAGCTGTCGCGCTGCCTTTGTTTTGCTGTGTCGCTCCTTTTTGATGACAGTTGTGCGACACTTCTGGGACTGCCTGAGCCGTCAACAACAACTCTTCCATTTTGGGGATCCAAAGACGTCAATCCAGGTCGACGGGCTCTGGAACTGGCACCCCACTCACGTCCAGGCATTTAGATTTGCTTGTAACGCCAGCACATGCACGGGCAAGCCCGGAATGTCTGAAAGATTCTGAGACAGAGAGTGCTTTGGGCATTTGCGATAGTAGTGACTCAGTGACAGGGATCCAACTGGCAAACGGTCAGAATCCCATTACGTAGCGCTGGGGTAAGAGTTGTTTGCCACATGACATGGATTCATCCCTTGTCTGTCTCCTGCAAGCACGACTCCTGCCAGTCAAAGGATTTGCATGATTTGTTGATTCGTTTTGCAGTTCCGTCCGGCAGTGGATGATGTGAACTTCGGGAGGGGCTCAAGGAAGGGACACATGAGGCGAAAGCTGAAGCACGGACAGTCGAATTAGCATGTGCACCAGCTTGACAACATGTCTCAACCTTGCAACAGGACCGGCTTTTCAGGCATACCTGCGCAGAAGCTACATGAACATTCCCCGTGGCCCTTGTATAGCCCTGGAGGCAAGGGACCGGGCAGCGCGTAGGCATGGGGCCCTGAGAAACTGACCTTCAGTCACTTCGTCTCGCCGGGCCACTTGAGTGTTCGCTAACACTGCAACGCCATATCCAATGCAGCTCTGTAGCAGTCGCCAGGTGTGCCATAGAAATTTGCGAACACAAAGCCGAAATCACACCTGAACAGGTGGGATATCATGCGGCAGGTCTCCTTCGCCGCTGCGGCATGTAGAAAAGCTAGGGTGCTTAGCGCGTTGGTCTATGAGTTTATGCGCGTTCCTGGGTGGATTCTGGCACCTTCGTGGGCTGTTGGAGGAACAAAGACAACGACATTGGTGCTACGGCATTGGGGATTCTTGTGGTGAGAAGGTTTGGAACCATGTGCTAATGCGTTAACAGGGTATCTGCGAGCTTGGCAGAGTGTGTGAGTCTTCGCTGTTTCGCAGAGCCGGGTGACAGGGTGGCACTCGAGTGGCCCAGCCGACACGCGTTCTGGTCGGAGCGCTGGTGTTCGATCGAAGTCGGGCTGGTGCCGTAATTAATGGAGAGTCCGACGGCCTCCATCCTGGGGAACTCCCCTCTGAAGCGTTTGGTGGCTAGTGGTAGTCATCCACAGGACGATCTGAGATAGATTGTACATGGTTTTGGTGACAATGGCATGCTGCTGTTCGTGCTGGCATGGCTGGCTTTGAAGCCGATGGGATATGACAACTGAACTAGATGTCGGATTGTCATGGACTTGTTTGTCTTGGTGTTTGCTTGAGTTGATGCCTGTCGTGGATTACAGGAAGCTGCATACAGGATTTTCGCAAACCTTAGCGATCAAGGATCATGCTGGTGCAGACAGGTGCAATTTTGCACCCTGAACTTGAAGAACAGTGTTGCCCCAGAAACAGGTGAGGATGCATGTAGCGTCCCGCTTGTGGACACACACACACACACACACACACACACACACACACCATTCCAGGCCTTGAGATATCTTGAGTCTTGATCCTTTTCACTCTTCCAAGAAGCCCGTGTGCAGGCGCTTACATAAACACTTGATAAATCCCTAGCTTGACCCAGGGACCCAGGGCAAGGCACGAACTCCCGCAGCGCTGCAGGAGCACTCCTCGCCTTGGGATCCGCTTTCACCAAAGGATGACTCATGCTAAGATGTGCGCCAAGTGGTTCCCGGAACTGAGTCCGCTTCTAAGCCGCTTGGCGAAGCTTTGCCGAGCCTCAAACAAATCTTGCAACGCAGCTTCGCCCATGCGCAGGCGGCTTGAAATGTGACATTGCCGTGCCCCGAACGTTGGCGATGTCTCCGGAGTCCGCGGCTTGCCCAGGTTGGTAGTTGCAGCTACCAATCTCAGGGGCCGCGACTTCAACACAGATTGCAGTGTCGGTTCTGTCACATATGTCAGGAATGGTCATGAATGCATGATTACGCAAAGCTTGGGATCAAGGGCACTGCATCTAAAGTTACAGAAACGAAGCCACCAGAACCTGGTACGTGCATCGATCGAAGTCCTCGCCGCACATGCAACACATCACCAAACAGCAAGCCTCAAACTCTGTGGGGCTGACTTCGGTTGAGCGCAGATCCACCGCAAGAGACTGCTAGCTCACTGAATCAGTACTGGCACATGTGCTGTACTTGTGCTGTTTCAAAAGGTAGCTCTTGGCAGATACTCTTCAGCTATTGCCGGTCCTTCAGGCACTGAGGATGCACATCTTCGGCCGTGCCAGGCTCGTTGAACTTTTCCGCACTGACCTCCTTGAACAAAGCGTTGGCCTTCAAACTTGTGGCGGACATCAATGTCCACGACACGTGGGCAGGTGAGTACAATGATTGCTTACCTTGGTTTGCTCCTCTCTGTTTGGCCCACATAATGCCACAGCTCGCCAACCTCGTCCTGCAGAGAGGCATGAAGCCGCTCGCGCCGACTCTGTGCAAATGCCTGCAGCCGCCTGCAGCGAAATCACGCAATGACTCAACCCGACAATTCCCTCTGCACACGGGACACGCTCTCTTTGATGCAACGGCTTTGCACACTATGCTGATCGCCTGGCCCCAGCGCTGCGCCGACAGCAGAAGCCCACGCGCATGCCGCAGACACATGCAGCAGTATTAGTCGGATATCCTGGCTATGTCTGACTGCATTTGGATCCGTGGCTGGGTGCATTTTGCATGACTGTCGTCGCTCAAGCTGTCTCAAGTCCATCCAGCAGAGAACAGATGCTTTTGCCACGCAGCTGGCGACCTAATTCCGGAAGGCCACGCGACCGAGTCTCTGAGCTTCCCGCATCGGTGTCATGCGCAACCAATGGTTGCATTAAGTGAATCTTCTGCACGCCCGCACGGCCCGACTTGTCCAGACTGGCACGGCAAGTGGCCATGTACCTGCTTTCTTGCAACATCCCTCACAATCACTTGCAGTCCGAAGCATGCGTGATGTAGGCGCCACTTGGGCGTCTGGGCTCAGAGTGCATGCTGAGAACCACGTTTACGGGACCTCCCTTTTTCGATAGATGCTCTCCTCCTTTCTTTTTCGCTTAGCCATGACAACTGCCTGATGACCTGATGCCGACTAGCCTATGAGCTTTTTCATAGGGCTTCGAGGGCCAAACAAAACGGAACAACACAACAGCAGAAACAGATGTGCAAGTAATCATTGGGCATGCATGGATCATCGATCTCAATGAAGGTTGTAAACACAAGATTCAGGTCCCCCATCACCCTTTGCGGACCCCTGCACATCGGCATCGAAGTGCGTCCGAACCTGGTACCGCCGCTGCAGGGCCTGCTCGAGTCACAACGGAACTGCGCTGTGACCTTCGGAGACCTGCCTCCACAGCTCCCGCACCCAAGCGAGCACGAGGACCATCCTCCTGGTCCGTTGTGGTTCTGCTCGCATTCGTTGCATTCTTTGCATTGCATTCTGCGCAGCCCTCAGGCTTGGCCTCGTCAGCACGGAGCCGTCTGCCTAGGCCCACCACGAGGACCTGCCACCGAAGCACCGGCCGGGGTCCCAGACTCTCTGCTGTGCAAACTGTGTTTTGCACCTCCGGCGCCGCAATCGCCTGAGGTCCTGGAGGTGCCCAGAGGCCCTGCAGTTGATGCCACCAAACAGAATGTCTCCATAGGTCGGCCGCTTCGGTAAACAGCAAGTCAGACGATGAGACGCGAAGGTGAACACCCAATAGAAAAAGTTGGTTGGCATGTCCCACCCCAGGGGCAGTCGTTTTCAAACTCTTGTTCTCTCCAAGCAGGGATCCGCACTACTCCTCGAGAAGAGCATCATGTTATACGTGTCAGAGGAGTCTCAGAGGAGCAGCACACAAGCCATTTCCGGTCCACCTGCAGTCCTTTCCCCTCCCTACAGCATTTGCCTTGCCTTGCGATCTCTCGGTGGAGCTTGCGGTCGAATGGGGTCATCGGGGTCCTGGTTGGAATGGAATCAGAGGAATACTGGCATGGAAGAGAGCATCATGCGCCGTCAAATGTTTGCAGCAAAGGTCCTCATAGCGGCTGAGCTCTTTCACCATCCGCTTCTCCGGCCGGTCAGGAATGTCGATGGAGGTATCGAGCTGTTGCACGGGCAGGGCGTGGCAAAGTATCCAGAACAAATGCGAGGGGCTGCGAAATGCAGTTCATCAAAGCTGGGGTGACATCGTGACTTTGTATGTGGAAGGTGTTGCCCCCTGCAGTACTGCCACCACCTCACTTGTTAATGAGTTACAACCTCTTCTCTATGGTGCCCCAACCTCCAAGCCGGGAGGAAAGTTGTAGGCCACTGTGCGACCTGTACAGGACTCATGGGATTTCAACTCGCGCCTGCGTGCTCATGGTATGACTCGAGAGCGTCGAACTGGAGGACACCAAGGCATTGGAGCCACGAAAAACCGGTTGCTGCACGTGCCAGCTGGATCTGTGCTGACATTTTCCTCCATGCCCAATAAAGTGAGCATGGCTCGCATTGGCAAACAGTCGTATTCAAGTATTCACAATCCTCTGCAGCAAGCAGCTTGGAGCTGAAGGGCTCTCGAGGCACTACACCAACACTGCTCCTGACATGCAGCTTGGTAGAAGGTCTTTTCCGACCCTGCAAGCTATGTCGCTACGCTCTGAGCATGCCTCTCCATCGTTGCCGGCAAGACCGACGGTAGAATCGGAGAGTGCAAAGCACAGCCGGCGCAGTCACGCCTAATGCACAGAAGCTCAAAATGCAACGTCAGACGTATGCATGCTCATGTCCTGGTCCTTCCTATTCCGAGACAACGTTTTCCTACAAATGTGCCTTGATGAAATCTGCTTCGCGCTTTGCTTCCGCTCGAACTGCTGCTTCCACCTGGCAGGGGATGCAGGGGATCCTTTTCGATTTGATTCGATGTCACACGAGGCGAGTCTTGGAGAATGTACACGAGACCGTTTACACATGTTGAAAGCACGGACCAGTATCGAGCAATGCCTGCAGTCCACCCTGGCAGCTTCGACGGTGGTGGCTCTCTCCGTGGCAGTAGCACCTGCTTCTAAGCTTGCTTTCAAGTTGGCATTGGCAAAACAACTCCCGGTGAAAGCAAAAGTTCATCGAACCTGCGTATGCAGTGCTGGCTACACGTCGTGGCAATATCATACAACCATTCAGGACTGCACGCCCTAAGAGTCTCGTCAAAGTTAAACAGATCAAAGGCAGAGTCGGAACCTGAGCCCCCGGAGGACGCCCCGCGAGCAGCTCCATTGAAGTGGGCACGGGAAACCTGTGAACGGGACTCCAATTGGGGCCGACATGCCAGACCACCCTCACTGTTCTTCAGTCTCGACAGGGCTATCGGGAGCCTAAACGCTGCGCAACCTCTTTCGAGCTATCACGACCCTCTCACATCTCCCGGCGGCCTGGACAAAATCTCAGCAGCTAGGTGAACTGCACCGGTTGGAGCCAACCCGGACGGCGGCTGGGGCAATGCAGTTTGGGACAGAGGTCGTTGTTGCAAAGTTCTTTCGACAAGCCTTACGAAGCTTGCAAAGCTTACTTGAAATCAACGAGGCGTAACGACTCGCGTTCGGCCTGTGCTTCAACTTGCACGAGCCTTGCATCAAAGCCGGATCAGGGAAGCACAGTTAGCAAAGGCACTCAGCTCCCTCTGTCCAACTTCCCCTCCTAAGGCCGCATGCTGCAGCATGCACGTCTCTCCTGAGTGACGATGTAGCCCACGCCCCATTTCGAGTCAAAGTAGTTGACTTCAATTGCTGACCTAAGATGGGGCCCTCTGACTAGGACTATACAATACAGCCTGGCTAGCTGATGCGGTCTAGGCGATTTGGAAAGGCGTCTGCCATATGGATTGAGGCAGCTATCGCAATGGCATCCTAATGGCCTTCCTCATTCCTGTTGAAGTCATAGGCACCGACTGCACAAGCTCGTGACGCACAGCCCATGGTGCTGCGTGTTGCCGGGGATTGGACCCTGGCTTCCACTGGTCCCGTGTACGGGCCTGATAATCATTCCAGAAGCGCGTTGAGACTGTCGGACTCTCTCGTTTGAAGCAGGAATACTACATGCATGAAAAGGCCTGCAGTACAGACGAAGTAAAAAATATGCATTGGTGCGTAGGTAGCGTACATCAGGCTTGCAGCATCATGACGAACAGCGATTCTGAGGAAGCCGTCCCAGAGGCCTTCAGCAGCTGGGGATCCTCCAACATCATTGGCACCTCTGCCAGTCCTTGAAAACTCGAACAGAACCAGCACCACTTTTGCAGAGTGAAAAAGGCTGTTTGCAGCCCCGACACCTTGGCATGCGTGTCAATGCATGTGCTCTGCGACTCTCCCGTAAACTGTCGTTGCTACAATGTGCCAGAATGTATGATCTATGATCATGTTAACGTCTGATCTTCCAACAGTGGGCCAGAGCAAAGCTTTGAAATCTATGTGGCCAAGCTATGATATGTCCAGAGCAGTGGCACTGTGCTGCTGCAGATAATTGCCTATGTGCTGCTCCTCAATACGTGCTCGAACCGAAGCATTACTGCACACAAATTGCCGCCGACAGCAGTGTGATTGCTGTCTTGCCAGTCAACACTATTTCTGCCCGCATCAAGGTAGGCAGGTGGACATCTGTGGATCCAACAAGTATCTGACCAATACAGGGCAAGATTTCCCAATTGCGATTGTTTAGAGGTTTTGTGGGTCTGTAGGAGATGTAACCATTCTAGGTAGACGGAGGAATTTGGTACCGGGGCCAAAACGAGCCATCCGCACCAGCAGCATGCCGATCAAGGTCAGGTCCAGGGGTCTCGAAGGGGAAAGGTCTGAGCTAGTTTTTCCGTCCGACCACCGTGAACATACTCCGTCGTGGCATGACAAAAGCTTTCACTCGGGAAAAGTCATCGGACTTGCACGGTATGTGTAGCAGCGGAACTTGTGCCAGCTTCATGAGTGCACGCGAAGCGGAGCCTTACGTGATAAGTCCGGCTTTATGCGAGCTCTTTCCATCTAACATCATCCACAATACCTTGCATCCGAACCTGCAAAGCATCTGGACGGAACTTCGCACGACATGCCGAAGAGCGAGTTTTTGGCAAAGCTCATGCTGATGCATGCAAGCCACGTCCCTGAAGCCACAGTCGCGCAAAGGAACGATTTCGGAAGGATGCGCCCCTCCAGCTCGACATTAACATTTGCCTGCAGGTCCCTTCGACTTGCCGTAAAGAGCATCTGCTCGGAAACTTCATAGCTTCTCTTCCATGACGACAGAAAGCAACTGCAGACACCCTGAAGAGTTGCTGCTTCAGTCATTTGGCAGCACGCCTTTCGATCGGCACCGCTCCTCCATGCAGGACGGATAGTGTTCTGCCGATTTTGAAGCGTGATACTCCGGAAGCCTGTAGTTCCTTGCGACGCTCGGCACTCCAGTCCTGGGGCTTGTGCATCTCAAGAAACCGGATGGCAATCCCCTTCAAAAACAGCAGGCATGCAGAAACAGATGCAACATCTTGTGATATGAGAGAAAGCATTTTTCACAAACCAGAACCTATCACAGCCAAACATCTCGTGCTTAGTGGATGCTTGATGAGAATCAGTACCCGCCTTGGTTGGATTGTTGGCACGCCCGATTTCGATTAGAATTTCGGCTGGAGCCATGCCTGCTCCATGCCCGCGGTAGCGTCCGAGAGCTCCAAGCTGGCTGGGGTTTGTCCTCGTGATTTCGCCAGCGCCGTCTACGGAAGTCCCCCGAAGGATGCCTGGCGGCTCCCGCCAGCTTCGCGCGGTCGTTTTTGCTGCGCAAGAACAAGCAGCAAAGTCCGTGCTCCGCGTGGACTTGCACTTTTTCAAAAACGCCGGGCTGCCCCTTTCGCACGGCCTGCTGTGCATTTCCGCCTTACGTGAACCTTGCGTTCTGTTGAGCTCGCAGGTTTCCTTCTCGGTGCGTTTCAAGTTTCCTTTATGGCTCATGGCTCCGGCATAGTTCTTACGGGCGTCCGCACTCCCACTGCCTGCTTGACAGACTCATCACCGCTTCTCATCATCCGGCTCCCTCTTGGAGGGGGATCGGGAGCCGAATTCTACCGACTCCGACTCTTGTGAGCTGGTGGCTGTGACACCCAAGCATTCCACCGAGCTCTTGCAGGTTAGCTCTCTTCTCCTGGTATCAGGCATCTGCAGTTTTCAATTGAAGTTCCCGAGCTGCAGACCTGAAAGTTCGAGCAAGTCAGCAGGCTCTCCTACGTGCTAACAGTCTGGAAATGCCTGTCCTGGTTTTCCCGCTGGATCTCTGCCTTTTCCTGCTGCCAAGACAAACAAGGAAGCGTTATGCGGTTGAGCGGGCCGCATCCCGCAGAGGCAGATCACTCTGACGGTGGTCTGCGAGCTTGCCAAAGCGCCTCTTGGCTTAGATTCCGCACAAAGCTCACGAGGTCGTTGTAGTGCGACTTGAGGGTGTCCAATGAGGCTCCCTGTCATACTGCTTGGCCTAGGCCTAGACGGTAGGACTAGGGCAGTGTGGCGGGGAGGAGCCTCGTTCGCAAGTGAGTTGTCCAGAGTATTCAAGAAATAGTTGTACCTGCAAAAGCTGAGGGACTCTGACACTCCAGGACTTTAGAGGCTCAGGGAGTCTGAGGGTCTGAGTCGTCTGAGGTCTGAGCCTCAGCACCAGGCTCTGCCTCGGCTCGGTTAAACCCCGGCTGAGCCGATGTGCTGCGTTTCCTACCCGGTGCCCGTTGCAGTCGTGAGACAAATTTCTCGAGCCAGCGCCACTCATGGCACCGCGATTCTGGATTCTGTCTGCTCACGGTCACTGGTCTGCCTCTCATATGACTCATATGACTTGTCTATACTGTAGAGGATACGACTTGAGCATGACGGTGCGTGTCTGCGGCACGGTCACAGCCGGTACGTCATGACCCGCTCTAATCTACGCAAAGGGTTGTCCAAACAGTGTGAAGAGTGTGAAGGGGCGGCATGGAGGTCGCAGCATTCGTAGCAGCGTGAAAGTTCTCGTTGTCCTTCAAACAAACAGTGCAGCTTTGAGGGAGCGGCACCAGGTCAGAGACTGGAGGAGCACAAGCTGACACGATCTGACAAGTTGCACTGCGCAGGAACGCAGTTGCTTCAGCCGCCACACTCGTTTTTGTCCAGTTGGTGAATTCAAAGCTCTTCCTTGCCAGCTTGTGCTCCGCTGGCTCTCAGCTCAACTTTGGCAGCCTGGCGCTCGAAGAAATGAGGCGGACGAGTGCGACGAGGGAATCTGATGTGTTTCATTTTTGGAGCCCCACTGTTCTTAGCGGCGCTAGCGCATGCTAGCGCACGGCCGCACGGCCGCACGGCCCCTGTGCCTCGATGGCTGCTTTCAGAGCATGCTTGAAGGCCTCGCCAGAGTGCGCATTCCGATACTCTCATCTTGTGCTTTCGGGCTTTCGGGCCTGGCGGTAGGCCAAGGCCATTCGGCGATGTCTTCCACCGATTTGGGCTTTCGCGTCGAACGAGAAAGGCCTGAGTTAAGGAAGGCTTTAAAACGATGTGACAGCAGTGCGCCCCGCGGCCAATGCCCAGACATGCCCAGCCAAGCGGCTGCTCGTCGCTTCCCGGACCGTAGATCATACCCAGGCGGGCCTCGCGAACCTCACGTTCTCAGAAGTTTGGACATTCTGAAGGTTCTAGATTCTAGACCACACCTGCAAATCCTCGAGCAACGCAGAGCCATCTTCCACCAAGCCGGTCAGGTTCGTGCCTGGACTGTGTAAACTCTTGCTGCACTATGCTGCACTCTTGTGACCCCTGGACGACACGAGACTTTGTCTTGGGGTGCTCCACCTCGACTATCGGCGGTCACAACGAACCCTTTAGCACTGCACTTGTGCCCGGTTGCGCAGTTTCAATCTCTGTTCACACCTAGCCCCCGGCCAGGACCGTGGTCGTCGGTGTCCGCAAACCAGCTCGGCGTGCCTGAATGGACATGCAACTGCAGCATGCCGGCAAATAAGGCTGAATGCTCTTGAAGAACTCTGAAACGTCTGTTCTCGACATGTGGGTTAGCTGAGGCTCCCTTTGCATCCATCTGGATCCATGCATGGTGTGTGCCCGATGCTGCGCTGTCAAACCACCACATCACTGGAGGATCTTCCATGAACCCGTAGTTCCTGTGACAGGCCCCACAGGATTCAAAGCTGTATTGCCAGGAAGCTCGGGCCCCAAGTCCTGAAAATTTCAGCCGCTCCGTCAAAGTCATCGGCGTGCATGCCAGCAGCCTGAGCAACTTGCCTTTTGCATCTGCCCGGCCCAAGGTCGGTCCAAAACCCCAACACTGTTTTCAGCAAAATGCAGAGCAGCAGCCAAAGTTGGGCGAAACGCAACTCCATTCCTCGAGGCATCTGTGCTGTGGTGCGGAGCGCATGCTGTGGCTTTTCTGACTCCTAGCATGGAAGCGTTCGTGCCAAGGCACACTATTGAATTCAGAACCTCGCTGCCGGCTTTGATCGCGGACGATGAACGCATCCAGAAGGTTCCTGCAACGGTGCTCAACACGTCACCATCCCAGATCTGAGTTGAATGGCTTGCCGCGCGCCTCTGCCATGCGGTTTCATGACGTCCTCTTGATCAAACCCGTGCCATGTCATGTTGTATCCTAGGTTCCAGATGCCCTAGAAACACAATGAGTGACCCTTCGAAACAAGCTTCCCCGCAATGCACACTTGCAAAATAAGCTCCACACCATGATTCATAATGTCGGCAACAGGGGTCATGCCTGTCCAGCAAACTCAAACGAATACCTGCTTCATGCATGACAGAGAACCAGCTTCCGGGATACAGACCGAACCCCGCAAACGACACGACAGCGCTTCGTGGCCAGACAGATCGGGGGTCGCGTAAATTACCGCGTGCAGGGCTTGCAGAAGCTGGACAGAGATGCAATCCATCAAACTGAAGCACCCAGCTGGACCCAGCTGCAGACACAGCTACAACGATATGTATGTGACTGTGTGCGGCAGTGTATGGGACGCAGCAACACGGCTGCACCTGCAATGACTCTTTTGCACTCGTCCGAGGGCGGAACCTAATGGTCCGGCCCGGGTGTGGTACAGAAGCAAGGCTCGCAAAGCCAAAGCGTCTCCATCCTTACAGTTTGGCAGTATTGTATGGTACAGAGTATGAATATGGACCAATGAGTTAATACATGCATAACTGAATAACTAACTAGATAATGGCATGTCACCAGCCATCGCAGAAAACACTTTGCCGCTTGCGTTCTTACTGGGACAACTGAGATCCTGCACTACACCTTGGATCTGAAGCCAGGCACTTGCAGTGTGCTTGAACATCTGTGTCGACTGATGACGGGGCTGTCTGCTCTTCCTAATGCGACTTTCTATGCTAATTGTGTTTCAATAACAGAGATCCCGAGCGCCCATGGCACAAAGCACAAGGAATCCTTGCGACTCGGCAGCGCTCTCGAGGCAATCCTTGAAGTATCGCTGCGTGTAGCTTTGCCAGCCTGCAAGGCCGTCAACTCAAGCAGTCTCAAGAAAGTTTGAAAACTCCACGCACAACGCCCTGCATTAGCAGATTAGCAGCTGATTAGCAACTTGCAAAGTCTCAACATCTGCTAGGACACCAAGCAACCACCCTTTGGTGTTGGAAGTCCGTCCAGCAATGCCAAATCCTCCAGTGACCAAACTGCCGGCAGAGAGATCTCGATCTCATGCAGCGATTTAAGATATGGCCAGTAGAAGGAGCACGGACCTTTCTGCAGCTCGTTGCGGAGGCGCTTGATGGCCAAGCACGGCGATCGGCCATCTAAGATAATCACTTCGGAAGGCAGGGACACCAAAAGCTCCGAGATCTCGATGTCCTCCGTTGCGAAAAGACCTCTCCCCAGCTGACCGCTGTCGATGCGGAGGCGTGGGCTGATGAAGCCACCGTTGCCTGACAGGTCTCAGTCACCTCTGCTAACCTCTGCCGTCAAAATGCTCCTATCACCGCTTCCCCCATCTTCCCCCAGACCCCGAAATCCTCTTCTGTCAGCCCTTACAGACTTGTCAGTGCAAACAATCGTCACTCACTTGTCGAGAGGTTTCAGGTACCAGTATTGAATGCACATGAATGTGCTGAATCGGCCGAGTTGCTGCTGAGCCATTCGAGCAAACTCTGCTGAGGCTCTGGGCAGCTGGAGGCTTGGGGGAGTGCTGTACATCCAAGCACGCAGTCGGCTTCAAAGCCATCTGGGCAGGTCATCCAGAGATCCTCTCCGTTGTGAGTGCAGGCAGTGAGAGCAGCGCATCCCAGCGAGTTCTCCTTGCTGTAATGGAGCTGGGTACCTCAGGCCGTTGTCGCTTCAAATCTTATTGTTTTGTGCACTCTGGAAAAATCTTCCATGATACCGATAGTCTTGGTCGTCTGCAGCCACAGCTTGGGGGCTGATTGCGGACAGGTGGCAGGCCGCGGCCAACGCTGAGGTGTTGGAAAGGCTAATCCAATTCACAGGACGTGCTGGGCCATCGCAGCATTTGTCTGGAGGTGGGTGCACCCCGCGCACGCCAGCCAGCAGCACCGCGCTGAGGCACAGTGCCCATGCTTTCGTGCCGGCTGCACCGAGCAGCATGACTGCCGTGGTACACTACACGTGCTTCATGTTCTCATGTCAAACCGACTTTCAGGCTGCTCTGACTGCGTGACTCGATTTGTGACTGTCGTGATTGGTCCTGGTGGTGCACCCAGCAATCATGTCGCTGTTAAGACCTCCCATTGCTGTACTTTGGCGGTGTCGGTCCCTCTTGATTGGGCTGTCCCGAGCAGTGTCATGTCTCTGTGCATCAGCATCATCGATCGATCGGTCTGTCGGTCGGTCTTGCATGTCAATTTTTTCCGCCGCACCGCTGTCGATCAAGAACGGTCGAACGGAGGCTGCCAATCCAGTGATTCCTCGCGAAGCCTCCACTTGCCCAGGCTCTCCGGTATGATAATGATAACTCCGATGCACACTGATCATGTCATGTTGTTCTCGCATCTGCCCTCATGCTATGCAAGAAGCCTCGGCCTTGCCCACGAGCTGCTCCAGAATGGACGCCAGCTCTGAATTCAGTGGAGAAGTGACGCTGTGCTGTCTCCCTGCAATGTCCTTACTTCGCAAATGTCAACCACCGTCATGCCCGCTGCATCATACCAGTCTCTTGTAGTTCAAGCTGAAAACGTTAGTTTGAAACATGAGAAATTCCAGAAGTGGACATGGAGCAATGCTCGAAAAACCCACTCGATGCAAGATAAATCCAACATCCGTTGCCAGTAAACCTACGCATCCAGCATTCTGCAGGGTGACGTTTCAACATGCACCGAGCGTCATAGAACACGAGGCGGTGTCTATGCAAGCAGTTGTGACGAGAGATAGCCATGTCGGAAGTGTAGGTCGCTGTGCTCGAATACTTGCCTGGAGCGAATGGGACGGAGAGTGAAAAAGCCTGTCAACGTAATTACTGCAATGCAGCACATGTTTGAGTCTTTACGTTCTCTTCGAGCAAGGTGCCATCCCGAAGTAGCGGATGACCGACATGCGCACTGTGGCTGCGGATCTGGTGCTGCCGACCCGTTATGATTTCAATCGCCAAAACGCTGACCGATGTGTGCAACACGGATCCGTGCTCAACGCACTTGACCTCGTGTCGGGATGCAACCCACTCTGCCTTCTTATTTGTGACTCCCTGCAACGCATCGGGTAGCTCAACATCCCGTTCTACCAGTGGTACTTCTCTTCTACTTGTACGAGACAGTGCAGAGATCACACACACACACACAAGGCTGACGATCAAAGTGTAGTAGAACTGGCATCCTCTGGCCTTTGGATGAACTATGGTCATGAGGTCAAGCAGGTGCAAAATGCGTGCAGAAGCAATTGGCTGCCTTGGTCCAGGATGGTTTCCCACGACCGCCTGCCCGTGTCGTGGGTGCTGTCCTGCCACGGATGGGTGGAGGGGGCGGTGCACTGTTGGCATCATGAGGTCGCCAGCCTACAAGTCCTGGTCCCTTAACGCTCGTTGAAACAGCAATGCTTCCTAACTCTGATACTACAATATGTGAATACATACATGAACGATCAGAACGAACAAATGAACAAAGAGTTACAGAGAGACATGCAGATTTTTGTGCAAAAAGCAGGGTCGGGGCCCAAGGCAGGGCCTCCAAAGCCTGAAAGGGCCGACTACCTCCAGACACTTTTCCATTTTGAGCCTCTGAGTGAAAATCCACAATTAACGACTCACACAAGGATTCGAGACTGGGAGGCAGGGTACCCTGTCAACTGTCCACTCATCTGTAAACAGTTCGCCAACCGCACTACGTCCCCGCACTCCTCCAGTAAAGCTGGGCCTGGATATCCCGCGATCGCTGCCAGCCATGGGCCAGGCCAATATATTTTCTCTGGAGCCCTGGTCGGCCCAGAGCTCCCAAGAAACAGAGCGGTCAAGTATGTACCAGGGCTCCCCCTCTGGGGATGCCTGACCTCTATGAAGATCATATAAGGTCCCCTTTAAACTTTGCAAATTGCAGACTTTGGCTAAGCTTCGATTGGAAGAGAGCTGCTCGGAGAGGTGGAGGAAGGCCTCGTAGCCCTTCGCCTCGCATGTGAGCTCTGTCGGCTTCGCTTCGTCGCGTCTACACTCTACGACTCTACGAACTTCCAATCGCCAGTTTTGCTTCTTCCACTCTTCTGCTTTGCCTCCTCTCTCTCTCTCTCTCTCTCTCTCTCTGTGTTCAGGAAGGGCCAGCTGCCGCACCCCACCCGGATCATCAATGGATCATCAGAAAACTTCAAGTTTGGAAGGCTCGAATCCTCCGACCGCACAGCGCGTCAATCCTGCTGCAGCATTGCTGGTGCACACAAGCTTTTCGTGACTCCAGGTACTTGACTTCTATGGACATTACCTGTTTACCTATTTGGGTTCGGGCAGGAATGCGAATGGGCGGTGCATCCGGCAAGCTCAGGGGTATCGCATCCGAGTGAGAGCCGTGCAGTTTAGGCGCCGCCACAGCCATGCAACAAGCTCCATACAGACACTTGTTGAAACGCTAGTTTGGGATGCTTTGATGCTCGATGCAACAGAGCGCACGGAAGGCACCGTCAAAATCAGAGCAGGCAATCAGGACACGGCTAGTGCAGTTCCGCCATGCGCTTCAACTCCCCTCCCGCACAGCGAGGCGTCACCGCCGGTTTACTGCGCAAAGCGACTGGCACCTTTACGACTCTTGCCAACAGTGTTTGCCAAGGATTTCCACTAAACTCGTGGCTTGCGATGACTGGTACCAGTTACTTATCGGCATCAAACCTCTTCTCTGTGATTTACCGTCTCGTTTCTTTCCTGTTTCACCTTCTGGCGAGTTTCCTTGCAGGGCAACTGTGCCTCATCGGGAAATCTCTGTGAGTGCCCGCGTATGAGGACATGACTGGACAAGCGGAGCTCAAGGAACTACACAGTTTTAAGTGTCCCGCCAGCAACAGGAGTCCGGAACTTGGCACGTCCAAGCGATGAAGGAATCCTGAAAGCACAGGAAGTGCCGGGGGCCAGGCAAAAGCACCGCAGGAGGTGCTCAAAAAGAGCAAGTCTAAGTCAAAGCAGCCGCAGCCGAAGGCCGGGTCTGACAGGATGGGGGCATTGTACGCAAAAGCCTCCTTCAGGAAGTCCCAAACTTGGTGCCTGGGCACACGGCATAGCATATCCGTTAGTGCCACACGCCCCGATTCCTATAGCTTCGATCCCAGCTGCTCCGTGCTTCCGTCGTAGACCTCCCAGTCTACTGGCTTCGACACCACTAAGCGGTCTTCAAGCTCAAGCTCCACAGCCGGATACATCTCAGGCTCCTGGCGCGGGGCCGCCAGGCTCAACGTGGCTCACGCACAACTGTGCGCCTTTTCCCCGTCGGCTCGCTCCTTTGTTGGGAGCCGGGGAATCGCCATCCTTCCGATCCAGGGACCGCCGTGCTCCCGGTCGCGCCGGCGTCCGGCCCGGCGCAGCGCAGCGCTGGCGGCGGTGAGAGTCCGCATCTCGGCAAGCAGAGCTAGCGGCTATATAGGGGCCAAAGGAAAGAGACTGCAAGACCTCTGCACCACCTCACTCCGCACTCCGCATTGCTCTGAGGTGCGGAGAGGACGTGTCGCAAACTCGAGGCTCGAAGGATGCCTAAGTTTTCGTGTGGAACTCGCTTGGAAGGTTCCTTGGTTCCACTTCCGCTGAGTGGCCCAGGACGTCTTGCATCCAGCGTGGCTCTGGCGACGGCCCCGGGCCGGTTTTCAGCAGCTGCCGAAGCTGGCGTTGAACTTCACACAGCATCCTCGGCATGGCACGGACTGCACCAAGACTCCGCATTTGATCTCCAGCAACGAGCTCAATCTACACATGCACTGTCAGGCATTCGTGTTGACTTCTTCCAAGTTTCTGATGACCCGGCTGCGACACGAAGGCTGCCGCGCCCCAAGCTACTTCCAGAAGATCACCCATGCCGTAGCCATGCCTCACAGGGGAGCACGAGGCTATTTGGGAGACTTCAGCTCTTCGCCGAGGGCATTCTGTCGAGATGCATGTCTTGCAGCGTGTGTTCAAGCAACTTCTGCTGGAAGTGCTCGCTGAAGGCCCCCAGTAGTGCCGTTGGGCGCCAGAGGCGCCATAGACACGAGTTCGTGACCTCCGGACTACCGAACAGACCACGCGCTGCCTCGCTCACAGCAGCGTGG
Source organism: Symbiodinium sp. CCMP2592 (assembly GCA_905221615.1). Taxonomy (NCBI): domain Eukaryota; class Dinophyceae; order Suessiales; family Symbiodiniaceae; genus Symbiodinium; species Symbiodinium sp. CCMP2592. Next base: position 374,940 of record CAJNDT010005896.1, on the reverse strand, counting down.
ATCACCTGAAGACGATCAGTAAAAGCCGAACACCGTCAAACTGCCAGGTGAGCTACCAGGTCTGGATATGTCACTACTCGTGCGGGATGCACCTCTGCGTCCTCTACCACGATCCTGCTGAGGGCCATCAGAAAAGTGAAGATCGGGAGTGAGATCCCGGCATCCTGTCAGGTGACACTCTTACACGTCGCTGGAAAAAACACGCCACTTACACACTGCATACGGCTGCATACGTTTCCGTAGCCGTAGCAAGCGTCCTCGGAGTGCCAGAGAAGTGCGAGTCCCACATCGTACTCCGTTGACCGCTCGCAGGCGGCAATGGCCGTGGAAATGCTGACATCGGTCACCGACACTCTTGCTTCCTCCATCTTCTTTAGGCACACAACGGCCATTTGCCAGTGATGGTGCTCGCTTGAGCAGGCATTGAAGGCAATGGAGTTGCTTTCGATTGCGGTCCAAGCCATTGAGTTCAGGACACCAAGACTCTGCTCCCAAAGGCTTGCTTGGGAAAGGCTGCTCATGGCTGCACTGGAGCCGATCACGTCGCGGCGGAGCCGCTTGGCGTACATGTCCTCCAGAAGGTGCAGAACCAGGTGACTTGCGGACGCGGACGAGCCGCAGGCACTGATGGCCTCAAACTGCACCAGCTGCTGCTCAAGAACAGGCCAGGCAGCCAGGCATGGGGAATGCAGCTGAGATGCAGCGTTGAAGCACGCTGCGTCTGCACCTGTGCTCTGTGGATGCATGCCTCCGCATGCCGTGCAGCCTGTCTGCAGCACTACAGTATGTGGACTGCCAAGTTTAGCTACTGTATCGAACGGCGCATGGGTGTCTCTAGTTGCTTGGTGTCAGTGCTGGAGCTCTGCCTACAGATTCCTCTTCCATGTCCAGGAGAAGCTGCAAAGCGCAAGGCCACGAGACCCGAGCCAGAACCTCAGCGGATTGCTGCGAGGCTCTTGCGACTTGTCACGATCATTCGGATTTCTGCAAGGCGTCGGAGTCGCGCCGAGCAGCTGAAATGCCAGCGCAGAAAGCAGCCTCATTGAGTCGCCTCCGTTTAGCATCCTCGGCTTTCAGCTTGGTACAGCGGACACATGCATGACTTTGCCGAGGGCCCCACGGCCATCAGGGTCAATGCCGCTTGCCATGCAAGTTGTTCACCACACGCCGCAAGGAGTGTGCTGAACGAACGGCTGGCATCTGCCACTGTGATGTAGTCATCTGACTGTGCAAGGCAGGCAACCCCGAGCTCCTGAGATTGGCCGACGGAAGCAACAACTGTTTCAAAACCAATTGAGGTCTGATCAAACCAAGAATCTAAAGCTTTCAGCTGAGTTTCCCATCTTCGCGCTGAAGCGGTGACAACAGCGAGGCTGTGAACGTAGCTGTCTGCTTGCAGGCTTCGGAAGGATGCCTGCTGGAACAGGTCGAGTGCCAAGTGCCACTCGTGCTGCATTTGCAGGTCCATCATGGCTGCGCCGATGCTAAAGACGTCCCTACTTTCAGGCGTCTCCAGCAGTGTTAGACAGCCCGGCCACATGCCATCATGACGCTCTGCAATCAGGCTGGCCACGCCTTTATCCAGTTTGAGACCTTGCAAAGCTGACGCTTCTGACATCTCAAGCGCCACCCTCCACTGTGAACTCAAAGCCTTGATGGCTGCCTTGCTGCAAGCTTCGTTGGTTGTGACCCGCTGCGAAAACATCACCGAAAGAGCGCTACCAGCATGCTGCCAGTCGGTTGAGTCACCAGATTCGAAAGAGGAAAGCGCGGAAGAGTAGCAGACCACGTCAGGCCGAACCCCAGAAAGCCCCATCTGGCCGAGCAGTCTGAAAGACCTCCGCCAAGAAAAAGACGTCATCGTAGCGCTGTAGGAGTACAAGTCCAGTCGCATCGTTGAAACGAACAGGCCGCTCATCAATCGACAAGCCATCTTCCACGACGTTTGACACACGCTCAGGACGACGTTGGAGCAGATAACGTCCTGGAGAGCCAATGTGAACTCCCTAAAAACAACAATACGTATTATTCAGTGGGATGTTCTTGCCAAGTAGCAGGCACCATGCCGCAACAGCGCATGAGACAAACCAAACGGAGCGCTGCGTTCCAGAAAGTGCTACCGTCCAGCGAGGATATGCATGTGGTGAAGATTATGTTGTTGCAGCAGGACCTTCTGGAGCTTAACCTGAGCGTGCCACAAGAAAAGTCTGCACCGTTGCATCGCAACTGCAACGGAGCTCAACAACTTCCCAGCGTTAAAACAGTCGAGCTGCGAATGGAGCAGTTGCAACGCAGTTGCCCACTGCGCAGCTATACTGCATGCCTTCATAGTCATGCCATAGCTGATGTCGTCCACCACGCACCCGACTTCTAGGAGATGCTGCAAAGTGATGAGAGCCAAATTCCAAAGCCCGCTCTTTTGACATGCACTCAAAACAGAGTGACCCTTGATCAAGTTGGGGCGTGCCCTTTGGGAGGACAACTTCCTCAAAGTTGCCGTGCTTGTCGTCAGAGGGATGGCGGCAGCGCCTGTAGAGGTCCACATTGCTGACGACACCCAGTCCTAATTCCTGCAATGCCGAAGCTATAGAAACGGTGCATGCAGTCTTTTGCTGATTCCTTCATGCAGCTGGCGCGTCTGTCGCACAGCGAAGCCAACGCATGATGACCTACTGCAGGATCCATCGTCCCATGTGGTGCTAGCGGTTCGAGCCACCTTCGACACTGCAGGCAGCACAAGCTTGGGCGAGCTCGGGACTCTTTGGCCGGGAGGCTTAGCTGCTGGGATCAGCGATGACCATGCCCACTGCCACACCGCACAGTGTCACGTTCATCTGATCGAAACAAACGGTTTGACATTGACAGAGAAAAAGCATGACACTATCAAGAAGCAAGAAAGACAAGGAGAGGCTTGTTGCACCGTTCTTCGCTGGTGTCCAACTCATTCTACACGGTGACGTTTCAAAGAGCTCCCTGTCAATGCACTCGAGTTTGACTTTGCTGTTGCTTCAAAATTCTATTACAAACGATTTGTACAAGAAAACTCTCAAATAAAAGAACCGTAAAGACTTCGTTTTCTAGAGTTCAAGCATTGCTCAGAAGGCCGAAACATGCTCGTTCAATTGGAAAGTTGCGTCCTTCTAGTGTGCAGCTTCGGTCCAGGCAACCATCAAGCTGCTTGTCGTCGTCAAACAGCTTACAGTCCAATGACAGAGTAAAGCTGTCAGCCAGCGGCTCATGTAGATCCGGTCTTACCGCGGACTATGTCAATATTTTTATGCAACCGTGGAGTGATGTTTACGCATAACCCTCCAACAGGGTCCCCAAGTCTGACAATGACCCTTAAGACTGTCGGTCACCTTCTTTTGGGGAATCAATCACCGCACGTTGGTTGTTGTGCCGACGTCCATAGTCATGTTCGTCAGACTTGCCCAACTAAAGCATTGCATCGTCAACCACGTGTGCTAGAGAACTCTAGTAAATGCCAAGAAGTAGAACGGTCAGTCGCAGTCTCAATAATCAGATCGTCCTTAAAAAGATACGTGGTCCCAAGATGACGGAAAAAACGCTCCAAGAGGTTCATCCTCAAGGCTGCATGACCTTCGCGAATGCAACACTCTTGCCCTGGCACCAGGCTTCTCTGCTTTCAGGTCTTCGGCTCCTAGCTGTATCGCCGACTACTGCTGAAGATACCTCTTTACTTCCGAACCCTTTTTCGAAGCGTTGTAAGCGCGAGAAAACAGTCTCGCCGCGCGAACGTGTTCCTCGCATAAGTTCTGTTTGTACAGATGCTTCTCAAGAGGTTGAGTCGTTGACTCCTCACGAACTTGTATAATACCCTATTTTTCCGAAGCATTCCCGCTTAACCGTCACCTGCCGACAGCTACTCGTCGTATCGAATGCTGAATATTCTCGTTTCAATGTGACATTGTTATGCCTGGCCAAAGTTGTAACCATCTGTGTACTCAGCGTCAAACTTACAGAAAAGTCTTCACATGCACAGGATTGGATAACAACACCGGTCGTCCGCATAAGGAGAAAAACCTGGCGAACTGGGGATGCTCGTTCGTGTTGGTCACGACACGAACCGTAGCAAAGCTGATCAGTTCTAGTAAGGAATTGTCCACTGGTCTCGTCCTAACCTGACAATTCTCGATCCGATTCTGCCGGCATAGCCTTTGCCGCGATCATAGACCACGCCGCAAAGGCTCACTCTGCTCTTTTTTGGGCGCACGTGTAGTCAGCGTGTAGTCTTTGAGTTTTTCGCCAAATCCGGATGAGCCCAGGGTCTTGCTGAGAATGTCTCAGATTTGGGCTCTGCGGCTTTTGCTTGGAGTTCCTGCCGAGCCGATGACGGTAGTGGAACGGCCTGCCAAACAAACGCTTCGTAATCATCTGTTGTATGACCTCAGCATGCGCGATAAGATATCCCGTTCAACCTGGCACACCGGCTTTACAGAAACTCACGCTACAGTATACTCAAAGTCATGGCGGATGAGCATTCTGCTGAAGACAGCTTCAACCTGTAAATAAATCTGCCAAGGTAGCTTCGACAACACACCACAGTTTCTGTGCATACTCCGCACATCTGTCTCAATTTGCGTGCGTCATGAGCCGCAGGAAGTGACTCTGAACAAGTCAGGTGCATACCTGTCACATTTCAAATCTCAATCACTTAATCGCTTGAGAAGGCTTACACACTTTGAAGGTACTCGCAAGGGAGAGTCTTGAGTCTTAAGAAGGGGCATTCAAAATTCACACCGTTGTTCCGAGTTACGTCTGCTATGCTCGCATGTACATCTCGTGACAGCTCCGTCTCATCCCATCAGCTACCTGGCGCGTGACCTACGAGGATGTACGACTCGCAGAATCTCGCAGAGGTTTCATTGAATGCAGCACACCATGAATGAACGAGGAACACAGCTGCATTACTTAGGGATCTGCTCGCAATGGCCTCATGGCTCTGAGCCGTGCAGCTGCACCCTTCGCAGTGCCAGCGCCAGATGCTTTCGCTGGACGGAATGGTTGGAGCTTGCAAATTGCGTAGTCTGAACAATGTCAAGCCTGGCGGAATCGCTGCGCACAGCCCGTCCAGAACAGAGTCTTAGTCCAAAGCTTAACGAAATCTGCCCGACACTGTTGTAGAGATTACCTCTCCAGCACAGACGATGCGCCGCAGCAAACTCTACAAAGTCTAAAGTATCCAGTATCATCCCGCGCGGAAGAGGTGGGATGCTTGGACATATTGTCGAAGCCACACCGCCAGGCTGCAAATAAATAGCTGTGTTGCCGTATAGGCTGTTCCCAGTGTATCAGCCGGAGCAGGACGTCTGGCATGGTTATAATTGCAGGCAACCACATCGTATACCGGCCCTTTGATGCTACTCTTCACATATCCAGCAAAGTTCGACACCAAAGCACGTAGTGAAAACTGTTGAAGTGGAGATTCTACATTCAGCTAAACCTGGCAACACGGCTAGACACTCCTGTGATGCAGTGGCGATTCAGCGACCTTCGTCACTTTCCATCTCTGTGGATGAACATGTCTCGGAGATTCTCAGAGGTTACGAAGAACCCTTGCAGCACAGTATATGTTCTCTGATTGCCATGGATGCCAAATCAAAGCACGCTTCATGGTTTTGTGGGCTGTCTTGGCTGGAATGTGTCGGGAGCAACTGGACGTTGTCGCTTCAGGCTGGTCAGTCACCCAACTTTGATGATTACCGAGACAGAGTCGTAAGGCTTTACGACTTTACGTGTTCAACAGCTGCTTGAACGGTTTAGCATGGCAAAGGGCGAAGGCTGCACTGTGACGCCACCCCATGCCGCCGCTTCACGCGGGCAGGCCAGGCCTGTTCAACTGCTTGACACATCGGCGCTGGCGTTCGCTGGGGAAATAAGGTTTCAAGGATTCAATTGGCACGGGGTTCTTGAGTAGCTACTCAAGGCTAAATTTAAACAACCTTTAAACAATCCACGGCTGGACCTTTCGTTGATAGATATGGACAGTTGTGGATGGGCTGTCGCTCCTGCCTACACGAAAGAAAGACAGGGCTACATTTGTAAACCGCTCCTGACAACTATTGTTGGGTCCGCTGGCGGGTTTGGTGGAATATCTTAGATTGGGGTCCCAGCTCACTGGCACGTGCAGATTCACAAGGATGGTATTGCGCTGCCGGCCTGTCTGCCGGAGTCTGTCCGTGCAAGCTTTTAACTCATGCTGGTCTTGTAAGGTCTTCCCTCCGACAGTGGCTGCAGCTCTGCAGTGCAGGGCTGAGGTTTTGGCCAAACTGTCTGCCTCTCCAGTCGTAAGCTGGACAAAAAAAATCGGCCACTGGCTGAAAGGGAGGCAAAGCAACCTCCTGCCCTGAGGCCACAGAGACTCTCGCACGCGTTCGCTTTCGTAACTTCGGTGGGGGGAGCGACATCATTTGTGCTTAGGCCGTCTTGATAACACGCCTCGAAGTTGCTCTTGCTTGCATATGCCGACGCAGAAAGCCTTCCTGCAGCACCGGAACGTTCGTTGAGCTCGTGACTATCCATGGTTGCATGAGGGTTCCGACTCAAGAGTTGGAAGCCTATAGTCGGCCTATCCTGTCCTCATTTAGACTGAGGGAAGTCTCTGTGTCCGGGCACAAATACCTCGAGTTCTGAACAGCCTTAAATGGTGCTCACGGGCACAATGCACGGCAGTAAATCAGATCGAGTACGGCTGTGACTCTCTTCGCACTGTACACTTACTGTCCCATCCACCGTCCCACATGTGGTGAGGAGTCTGGGAATCAAAACGGCATGAAGTGCAGATGGATCCGCGCATGTATGAAACAAAAAGCGCCAGATGGAGCGTGCTACGAAGTTAAAATTGGACTGGCGACGATCCATTCATCGGTGCACACGGGCATCCTTGCAGACCTTTTGTCCGCAGAGCTTTGCTTGTGGCAGTGGTCAAACTGAACGAGCGTCCGACTCATACCTGAGACGAACTTTCACAAGACTGAAAATCTCAAGCGGTGCTGGTGGCTTGCAGAGGCGCTGAAGCGGATGCCGGGGACCTGGCCCGCCGCGCCCCAGCCCCGGGATGGAGGCGTGGGTTCCGGGCGCGGCGGTGTCTCGTTGGAGGGCCTCAGCGGTGTTCTGCGCTGGTTTTGTTCTGTCCTTGGTAAGTGTTGATGTGCCGAGGCTAGGCCATCGCTTAGCGCTCTGCCTGCCAGCTGTGTGCCATGGCCATGGAAGGATGGATACACCTCGAGTGGCACGACACTTCCGGCCCTTCCCAGGATCCCACCGCGACCCGTCTGAGATCTCAGCTGCTGGATCGGTCACTTGCCAAACTGTGCACAGACCGAGACCACGCTCACGGACTCGATCAGAAAATTACGAACGAGTACTAGTTACTGCAGTAAGCACTCCACACCTGTGCCAGGGACAGGCCGCACACTGTCCACGGGAGACATGGGAATTGCCTGTGAAGAATTCCAAATCAGTTCAATTGCAGCGGTGCGGGGATGATGTGCTGAACTCCCACTCTCTTCGCCGTATATGCTCTGGCCTCTTGCGGTTGGGTAACAGCCTGGGCAGCGAGACTTGGGGACTCTGAATTCTTGCACCTAGGACCGTCTGCACAGCAAGTTGCAGCTTGCACCAGCAGCTTCAGCAAAATCTCACTTCCGGTAGCTTAACAAGAGATGTTTGTGCGGATCTCGATGCAACGATACTCGGCAAACGAGACAGCCAAAAAGCGCTGTACGAACTTCTCATTCAATCTTGTACTGGTGAAGGACTTTTTGTCGTTCGTAAGCCTCGTAACATCTTGCAATCGGATCATGCTTCATCATGCTTCAGCAAGCCATGGCCGCTGCCGGAAACGTCAAGGTGCCCAGGGGTAGCCTGGGCAAGCCGCTGCAACACGTTTGCGATTGGCGATAGGTGCTACATCCTCTTTGGCAAACACTTCAGCAACCAGTTTTTTGGGAGAACCGAGCAGGTTGCTGTAGCGGCGCGGTGACGATCGCTGGCAAGGCCTTGCTTTCACAGGTCTCGAGGCGACACTGCAGAAGCATGGCTAGCGGTGTGAAGACGGCAAGCAAAACAACACAGCATACCAAAACAGGTGCGTCTACTACATTTTCGACTCGCTGTGGCCAGCATATCTTTGGAACATGCCAACAACTAAATGTTTGGTGTTCTTGCTTTTGTTGTTCGGGCTCATGATTTATTTTGATTTTGCTTGTAGATTCCCGCAGTGCTTGTTAGCTTTGTTCACTCGCCTAAGTTCTTTCGTTTGGTTTTATAGTCTGGACTTGTGTGCATTTCCGCAGTGTGTCCGACGCCCTTGATTTCCCTGGGATTCGCTTAGTGGTTTGTATTGCTTGATTTCACTGGGAGTTTGCTCTTCGGTTGTTGACAATTGCGTGCTGATGTTATTAGTTCCTAGGTTTTGCTGTTGGTTTGTGGCTCTTTTAGTTAAGTGTTGTCGACTCTGCGGCCATGTGGGATTAGGCTGCTTCGGATTGATTTGCCCGGGTGTTTTTGATTTGCAGTTGATGTCCCTAGTCTGTGTCCTAGTCTGTGTGTCTTAAACTGTATCAATTTCTGTGGGTGTCACGAGTTGTTTTGTTTCCAAATGTTTGATCGTTCTTGTTTGACTTCCCTGGTTTTTGCTGCTTACTTGCTTTTCCGTTTCTTGAAGTGACGTTTGCCTAAGTTGCTTGTGCTTTGTATATCGCTAGTGTTTGTGTGATTTGATTTCCCGAGATTTTGTTGTGATTTCTCAACGTTTCTGGTGTTCTTGGAGAGTTGTTCTGATCTTTCTAGGTGTTGCTGATGTTTTGAACAAAAAACCTTGGAGATTCAACGCACTCAAGGTTCTGAAGCTGCCCCTCAGCATGTACCAGGGATACAACTCTTAAGACTATCTATCGCTCCGCCCTCTCCTGCAGTTGAAACTGGATGTGACCTTTCCTTGTCTCTGCGCCTCGAGCCACTCCTCTTCGCCTGCCTGAGCTCCCGACTGTGCCTGACCCAACCCTCAGCGGCCGGTCTGGATGTTTGTCGTCGAAAAGAGGTCAGGATCAGTGCTAAACTCCCTGCAGAGCACCCCTGGTTACATCAACGCAATGTTGCCATGCCTTGCCGACATTCGGCACATTCGCAGTTTAGCAACGTCACACTGTGACAGCAGTGACATGCCTTCGTGCTTGGGCCTGCAGAAAAGGCGGATTCATGGCTTGCCGACAGGCAGCACGACACCGTTCTGCGTGAGGGGGATGGACGCCACCTGCTGCGAAGTTCTTACTTCCTGGTTACTTCAGTCAAGGGCAGGCATTCAAGCAGGCTGAGACGTTCTGACATCAACACACCAGCGAGTGTAACCATTCAGCAAGAATGCTTTGCACCTGGTGGCTGGTCTGCCTCGAGTGCAATTGCAGAGTGATAGATTAGCACGTGTTCGCAGCTGTCATCCAACCATGGCAATAGAAGCCTAGCTGCACCTCCTAGAAGTGCGGAGCGCTGCATGTCCTAATACCAAAGCGAGACAACCAGAGCGCCCGTGACCGAACGACCGGACGAAGACAACGTCAACATTGAAACGTTGCATCCATGCTTACAGCATCCAAGAACCATGACAGCCAGAAGAACGATGTTGCAGGTGATGACAGTGGCAATCGTGGGGGAAACGACAGACCCACCAATCCAGTGAACCTGTGCTTGCACAGCAGAGAGGCTTCGGAGGGAAGGGGCCAAACGAGACGGTGATCAAAAGCGACGCATCAACGAAGTGAAGACAATAGAGACAGTCAAAGCGATTATTGCCCAGTGCAAGACAGACAACTCTACCCTTTGCGAACGTATACTCCAGAAGCCCGAAACCGATACACACATGCTCAAAAGAATAACACTTAAAGACTCTGCCGACCTGCACAGGCAACACATGCATGCAATGTGATGAAACAACTGGGACACCCCGAAGAAGCCAAGAAACTGACAGGTGTCGCGGATGGTACAGTGAAGATGCAACCGTAAGCATAACACAAGGAAGACAAGCAAAATGTCATGTTAGCAGCAGACGCAGCTCACAATGATGAATGTGCTTCAGACGTTTCGAAATATGCGCTGCGCAGGAGAGTCAGCTGCGACTCGAAAACACCGGTGTCAAACCACGATAATTTGACGCCGCAGCGCATCATAGAAATCAGGCGGCGACGACCATCAAGATGGTGTCCACCGAGAACGGGAATGAAGACATTTGTTCTCATCCGCGGCTGAAACCGCCGTCATCGTCATCGTTGCAGAAAAGCTAACTGCAACTGCGCCTACAGACCGATGCATTTGCTATGGTGGCTTGTGGTGCTGTGTTCGTCTTCGTTGCGGGTACTGTTGTTGGTTCCGTGGTGTTGCTGTTGATGTTTTTGCCACTGTTGGTGTTGGCGCTGGTAGAGCTGCTGCCGTCAATGTCGTTGTGTTTGTCGTTGTCGTTGTTGTTGGTGTCAGTGTTGCTGTTGCTGTTACTGACGCTGCTGCTTCTGCTCCTGCTGTTGCTGTTGCTGCTGTTGCCAATGTTGTTGCTGTCGCTGTTTTTGTTGCTGTTGCAGCTCTGCTGTTGCTGGCGTCCTTGTTGTACTGCTGTTGAAATGCCGCCACAGAGTGTCGATGTGAGGCCGGAGAAGCGCCCCGTTCTCGATATTTCTCGATAATGCGTTGGAAGAAGGAAAATTTATCCTTTGCATCGGTATTTGCCATGAGTCTTTTCGGGTTTTCCGCCAAATTCTATCTTTGTCTTGTTTGCGACTTAGACTTTTGATAATTCTGCAATAGAAAGACGTGACCTCCTTTCTTTTTCCGGTTGCCACAGACTGCATGCGCAGCACGGCCACAGCACACATGGTCGAAAACCACGCTATTTGCAACTTTTGCTGATCCCTTGTCAGCACGAACGACAAACCAACAACAACGCCGAGTTCAACTGGCGGTCAAGCATAACTTCGAAAATATTCACGAGAAGTAAACGAAACAACGCAGAAAACCCCGGTGTGTGCGAGTGAATGTCGATACGAGTACCGTTATGATGATCTGGCGAAGCCTCGTGACTGGACGCATTGCAGAGCGATGCTGCATTCGACAGGCCAACACCCACCAACCGCAAGGTGGGCTCAGTAGCATTCCTCATCATGACTGGCAGTGACTAGCCATAATGTGGCCGGAATGATGATCAACACTCGCATCAATGAGAATCACCATCAGTAACTCGCTGTGACAGGACAATAGCCTGGTCACCTTATCAGCATTGCGACAAGAGGTCAGAAGTTTTCCGAACAGTATGCAGAACCTTCCTCCTCCGAAATGGCCGGGAATCACCATCTTGCCAAGAAGGATTTCGACTGGACGAAGCGGGAGCCAGTCCGGGTCAAGGCTGCCAAAGTGTGTTTTTTTGGGTTGCGGCTGCTCTCGGACGACAAAGGTGTGGCTGAAAGGCTATATCAATGCCGAGAGGACGGCCGATGGCGGCAAGACTCAACAATTAGAGGTAGTGATACCAGAAGTGTATGTATCGAAAAAGAAGGCCCACAAAAGCACAGTGGCAACGACAACCACAAACACCACCGCCGCAAAGCCAAAGGCATCTGGAACAATAGCGGTGATGGCAACAATGCAGCGACCAACGCCCCCGAAGACCACAGACACCGGAAGCACCGCCGCCTTGACAGGACCCCAGCAACACCAGCGCTAGAGTCAGCACCACCAGAACACGAGAACAACCGTTGCGAGCCGCGGCTGAAACAATGAAGACTGCGGAACTTGATGCAGCCAGGGTCTTCATTGCAGTCCAGGCAGCAATTGCGAGGGACCCTGGACGAATGGCTGGCCTGGCCGGCTTGCATGCCCATATGTAAGATGGCTCTCTCCCACGAACCCAGGACTTCCTACGTAAACACCCACGTAGGGACGTAGGGTGTCTCGGCAAGGCAAGGGCCCCCCCATGGGCGGTCAACGTGGCACTTAAGCTTAGCAGCTTCACATCTGCCTGGCTTGACACGTTGCCCCTTCGTGGACAAGACGATTTATGCCGGACAGCTCGGATGGTGGCTGCCCAGGCCTGGCGCCAAAGGCGGTGCAAAGGGCCCGGGCCTTAGCAGTCTTTTGCAGTTGGGCTTCGGAGACGGGCTCCGCACCAGAGGCTTCGGGGAGCATCTGCTAAGGCTTGGCCCCGGGCTTGAGTTACGGAGTACGAACGGTGCTGCGTCTGAGGTCCCGGACGACAAGGGATCAGGCAGGTCGGAACTTGAGTACACCTGCTTCTGCTTCCCTGTTTTAGACTCGTGAATGCAGCTTCTATACGGCCGATCGCTGGCGGGCCTGTTGCGAAGGAGCACGGGCGTTGCAGTAAGCAAGCCACTTCTCCCGCAGAATGGGCCTCAGGCAACCAAGAGCCACCGTTTACGCCCGTAGTCTGGAAACAGCCAAGTGCCTGGCTCGTACTTGTCACGAACAAATCCCGGGCCGTCGCATAACGGTGAAGTGAGCATTATCTCAGGAATGGGCAGCAAGCAACAACCGCCTCAGCACAGCAAGAACTGCCGCAATATCGAGCCTGACGCAAGTTCCTCCGCAGCATGGAGAGAGTTTGAAGGTTGCTGGACACGCCCTTCACCTGCACTCTCCGCCCTCGTCAAGCTACTCACGGTGGTCGGAAGGCTGTGAGGCAGGCACCTTGGTGACGTATTCCTCCTCGGCAGGATGGTAGGCAGCATGTGACTCTCGCAGTCTAATAGTCTAACGACTCTTGTGCGGCAGTGCCTCACAAGAGCAACATGCACGCTGTGAATGCCGTGTCGTCCCCCTGTCCCTTGATAGGCATGACCTCCCAGTGTGCCTGAGTGCTAGCGGAGAACTCGCCCAAGCCAACCGCGGTGAGCAAGGTGTGGCAGACCTAGCAGTTCGAGGAGTACAAGCAGCATCGAGACAAACTAGTGAAAGCAAGTGGACCGACAGATTTCGATAGTAAAGCAGATGCTATACTGCTGAGTACGCTACAGCTCGTGCAATGTGAGATACTGTGAAAGCCAGAATCTTTGCCACGCAGTCGTGCATTAATGCGACTGGGCGGATCTAGACAAGTTTGCAACACTTCGCGATAGACACATTCCTCAGTTCAACTCGATTATCTGCAAGACCCTGCAACGTAGAAGCTGCGGTCATCATTTCCAAAGCAGGAGCTAAAGAAGCAGCGCTGTCTGCGAAGCGGGATGTAGGGCAGAAGCGGACTCGTACCCCATGCCATCGCAGGCTCGTTGTTGGGCGGCACATGCAGGGAGCTTCCTCTGTAGCGTCTTCAGAGTGGAATGCCAGCAACGGGCAGGATACGTTTTGGCCCGGCGATGCTTGGCAGCAGCTCCAGCTGTTGGGCGCCAGAGCTACAGCGCCGCCAAGCCTGGAAGTGGTCCCGCGACGGGGGGAGGAGAATGAGCAAAGGCACCCGGCTCAGCCGCCGTCTCTTGGGCTAGGGCCAGCACTGCAAGACTGCCTTTCAAGGGGGCCGAGAAGTCGATGAGCTCTTTGACAACTCTCTGGGCCTTCACTGAGAGTCGAAGCCGCTCCTTGGACCCGCAGCGGACACGGTGCTGGAGCTCCTCAAAACCTGCCGGCGATGCTCTGAGCATCGCCTCTCGCAGCTCTGCGTGAGGATCTTTATCACGGCTCGGGAGTCCTGGCCCAAAAAAGAAGCGGGTTCTTCGATAGCCACATCCAGGGGCGTCTCTCCAAATACCGACTCCATCACAGGGTCCGCCCGGCCGTCCAGAAGTGTTTTGACCAGGTGGAGGTTGCCTGCAAGGGCTGCATAGTGCAGTGGAGTTTCGTGCATGGCGTCCAGGGGATCTGGTGGAAAGCCATGCGAGAGCAGCCGCTCCACAGTGGCATAGGAATTTGCTGCAACGGCTTCGTGCAGCGTTGACTCACCCAGCGTGCCTTTGGCTAGCTCTGCATTTATGCTGAACCCGGGGACCGAACAGATTTCTTCAAGCTTCGCCAGTTCTTGGTCACCGGAAGCCGCCAGCACTGAGACCAAATGAAATGCTGCCCAGCGCTGAAGCCGCCTTCGCAATCGCTCCACCCCTCTTCCATTACTTCCTCGGATGAAAGCCAGAATAGCCTCCCGATCAGACGCGACAGTGCAAGAAGCAACCTCAATATCCACGTTGAAAACTGCCTCCGTTATCGCACGAGGTATGGTACCAGACTTGGAATGGCCATTCGGGAAGAGCTTCGTGCATGCCATAACTCCAGATGGACAAGCAAAATAGATCGCCTGCCCAAGACGAGCTGCACATTCCAGCTGGTAAAGCCGCCATGCACGGGTGATTCTCCACGGCTGGGTTTGTGTAGCAACGCCGCAGTGAACCATCGCACCCGAGGTCACCAGCAAAGATCGGCATTCACGCTGCGACTTGTCTACAACAAGGTGACCCCCTTCGAATTGATTGCTCCTCCTGTCGGCTTCTACTTGCTGCGGGTTCTTGGCCAGCAGCCACCAGAAAAAGACCGCAGAATCTTTCATTCCGGTTGCTTCAGCAAACCATTCAATGGAAGCCATGACGTCTGCTAAATACATGGAAGCATGGTAGTCGATGAAGGTGTCTGGAACCTGCGGCCCTTCAGCCACGAGTTCCACGTAAGAGCAGTTGCGTTTGGATGTCTCCTGGGCAGATGGCTCATCAGAAACCGGTCACAGCTTAGCACTGCATCTGATTGGATATGATCCCCTTTTCATTCTGGACATGCTTAAACCGCACAGAGGCAGGGAAATGTGCTTTCGACTGGTCTCCTTGATGATGAACGTCGTAGTGACTTGCTCTACCGTGATTGCTTCCCATGGAGTCCCAGGCAAGGACTTGCCAAGAGACGTCCGGGCCTTGCGCGCAAAAGTTCTGAGTTGTCCAAGGGTGATTCCTCGTTCACGAATCTGCGGCAGTTCGCAGCCCCGGTTCCTCCGGCATGCACCAATTAGACCGATCACTGAAACCCGAACATCCATGTTCAAAGCTTCGAAGGCCTTGTGGTGTTTGATAAAGAGGGCATGCTCCTCACTCTTGTTACCGGCATCTTGACCATCCAGCTGAGGTCGCCCGTCGACAAGCACAAGCTCACCGTAAGGACTTCGATCGACGGTTAAAAGCCCAGCCTTCTCTGGAACACCAGCAATGAAATTGAAGATCTGACGCCGGTAGGCTGCCTCAGACGCTGTGCTGTCTCGCACATCCCATTGGGAGATCGCGTCAACAAGAGGCCCGGAGGACACGGCATTGGACCCCACAAGACCGGCAGAAGTGTAGAGCTCCAGAGCCTTCTCTTGTTGGATGGTGTAGTGCAGCTCCTGGAAAAGGCGGTGCCCGGAGCAGCGTAAGTCTTCTCTCCTAAGGTCTTAGTTTCAGGACATCGGAAAGTCACTTTCCGAATGGGAGCTCCAGGCAGCACCAACTTCTCCGAAGCGAACCAGCATCGCGATCCACCATCAGGATGGTCGCCTCTGCAAATTCCACGGCTCTGACAAAAGGGGTGTCCATGATCGTGGCGCCGAAATTCTCGCCGAATTGGTTGTTCGCGAAAGTGCAAACCCAAAAGGTCGTGCATATGCTCAGTGCTCGGTCGTCCATTATCTTGTCGATAGCGCTCATGAAATCGGAGAACCGACCTCTCCGGGGGCCACAGTATTTGTGGGGCTTGCCGAATGCTCCATGAGGCCATGCGAAGAAACCCCTTCCTCTCGGCCTTCCGAGCGCAAGAGCTTTTGCACACTTAGTTTCGTGGTACTGATAGGAAACTTTGCTAAAGTCTGCTGGGGCTTCCAAGGGTTCAAGGCTACGGGTTGCAAAATGGAAGTTGGACCCAAGTTGGACACCCTCCTAAAGCTGAATTGTTTGGCATGCGCTAGTACCCTGATAGTAGTTGTTATCGTAGCCGTAGCACTGGCAGCAGCTGCGAGAGTAGGAGCAACAAGAGTAGGAGCAATAGCATCAGCAGTAGCAGAAGCAGAAGAAGATGTAGAAGTTGACGCAGACGTAAACGTAAAGTAGAGTAGTCCTACTACTGCTACTACGAGTACTACTACTACTACTAGTACTACTACTACTACTACTACTACTACTACTACTACTACTACTACTACTACTACTACTACTACTACTACTACGACTACTACTACTACTACTGCTACGACTACTGCTACTGCTGCTACTACTACAGTACTGGTACTGACAGTGCAGGTACTGGCACTGGCACTGGTACTTGTACGAGTACTCGCACTAATAACAGTAGCAGTCGCAGTAGCAGCAGCAGCAGCAGCAGCAGCAACAGCAGCAGAAGTATTCGCAGCACCTTGAACTCCATGTAACTAGCGGTATTCCCCGGGACATAGACGAAGAAACGCAGATTTAAGGAAATACACATGTGGGGAAGAGCGGGGAAAAAATACTGTATGGGAAGAGGGCTCCATCCCCGCGACCGAGCCTCCCCACCAGTGACTGATCATTAGTTGCGGACGTTGCGGTTTCTCACTGACAAGCTCCGCCCATGAGTAGCCTGCAAAATGACCTGTCGTTGGGACATTCGTGGCCACCTTCATTTCGCGGAACTGAATGATGGGCTTGATGACCTCATCTGTAACATCGTACAGATTCAGATCGTGCCAGCTCAACTGCTTGTCCTCGGCACGACCGGAAGTACCAGACCTGCATTTGTCATCGCAGGTGCGTTTCAGAAGCTTGGCTTTGCAAAGCCGCTGCAGAAAGGCCCGCAAATCACAGAGCTGCTTGATGGTCAGCGCACGTTCGGCGATGTTTTGAATGCATATGCGATCTCGCTTCACTGGCCAGGGGACAGGCATTGCCACGTCAAAGTCATCTACTGATGTACCTCCTAGCTACTGGTCCTACCACTCCCAGCTAGTTTGTGGCACCATGGCTTCATTCCAGAAGGTACAGCAACTGTCTGCGTAACAAAGGAGCCAGCTGCGGTACCTCAGGGAAGCAAAACCATCATACGTACGCACAGCAGTCGTCCACATATTGAACATCTGACTTTGGACCAGCTGCCAGGCATATGCGGCATTTCCGCACACGACCGTGACAGGTCATCACAGCAGTCCAAAGCTCCAAGATCCGAGCCCTTGCGCCGTGGGTGCTTCCAACCAGGCACACCGCTGGGACGCCTCGAAGCGGGCGCTCCCAAAAGCCCAGGCCCAGGCGATAGCCTTTTGGCCGCGTCCCTCCGCCCTCCGCTCAGGCTCGCGCCCATGAAGAGGGACTCGCAGGTTGTGGTGGTGTTGGAGTACGGGAAGGTGTCTAAGGCTAGGTCCACCTGCGCTGTGCCCAACGAATTCAGACTCCAAACTTTACTGGCTTCGAAAGGCTGCGTTCGCAGCCGCCAGGCGCCGGTTGCACCTGCCTCGTTGTAGATGTTGAGGTGTTCGTAGGATGTGGGGGCAAGCGACAAAAGCTTCAGCCTAGCGTGAGACGCAGCGGCGCAGCTTCGAAATGTCCATGTCAGAGGCGGCCGGGCCTGTGCTCCTGGATGCCGTAAGCTTTGAACTTGTTGATGAAAGTGGCCTGAAAGTTGCAAGCAATAAAGAAGCCTCACAGAGGCAACCAGCCAACTTGCATTTGATGGACTCCAAGTTGAGGCATCCAAGTCAGCTCTGCCCACTGCCCTGCTATTTGCAACTCCCTGTCTGCTGGCCTGAACGTCTTGAGAATAGAAACCCTTGTTCTTCACCAGCAGCTTGCTGTTTGGAACCTGCATCACTACTAAAGATCTTTGAGTTTGACACGCACTACCAGTCGATGGGAACCAGGACCAGGAACATTTCGTGGCCAACACAAAATCAAACGTGAGGGCAGCCTCGTGCAAGCAACGAGCCCACAGTGCGACGACGGGCTCGCCCACTTTAGCAAGGCAGCTGAAGCCTGAAGATACAGGCGAAACATTGAACGAAACCGACCACCGTTGCATGCAGTTGCAGTATTTCGCCACTACATGAGACACACCCAAAGCTGGGTCAGCAGGCTTCCGAAAGTGATGTAGCCGTTTCGCAGAGCCGGCAGGGACCTGGCAACGGACCAATGAGCCACTCACGTCGAAGCCCTGTCTGTTGAAGCCAGTGAAGACCACGGTCCCAGAACAAAGCCCCTGGACTTTCTGCCGACGTTGAACAAGCTCGGAAGGGGGTGAACTCTTCTCAAAGCCATATCCGGGGTTCTTTACTCTCTCAGATCCTTCAAGGTCATTCTTGTGTTATGGCTGCTTGGCGATGGTGATGATGATGATGATGCAGCAGCACTGCTTGGATATTCTGTGCCTGGTCATGATATGTTCGCTTTGGTGCTGGCATGTGCTGGCACTAAGATGAGACACTCAATGTAGTTCCGGCCACCAGTTGATCCTGGCAAGCCGTCTGCTTGGACATTCCGAGTTACAAACTGGCCAGAAGCTGCGACTTGCTTTGCGACCCAATGTAGTGTTTCTCTGTCTTTGTCGAGACCCGACGGGCTAGAGGCACCTTCTGCACGGCTCGCGGGGCGTTCGGTTTCTTGTCCGTGATGCAGATTGCATTGGAACCGCTCCCAAGTAAGGCCGCAGCTCTACATCCGGCACACGGGCCGGAGGGGTGTAGCAGAGGAAGCACCTGAGATGCAGGATCTGCCTCATGGTCATGCACTTGTAACACATGCAACTTGTGCAGGCTCCATCCACATCCAGCCTGTTTCTGCTCTCCCCGAGTGTTTATGTATCAGATTTTGGTCAGTTCTGCAAACGTGCCATGGATATCAGCTACAGTCTTGCAAGAACCAGCTGGGTTACTCCATAGCCAGTCTGCAACTGCGCAAACAAGTTCTAGAACATTGGCTAAGACCGTATTGCATGCCATTCCTGGATGAAGGATGGGAGCCTTACTATAAGAGGATGAGAACTTGTTCTACCGTAGCATGTTCGCCGACGCCGAAGAAGAGAAGAAGAACAAGAATATAGAACGCAAGTCTTCACACCAGGTGCGGCATCTTGCAGCCGGCGAGTCAGCATTCTACCACGATGCAGCATTGGCCAACATGTCATGAGTTCCGCCGAAGACTGGTGCTTCGTCTCAGCACCCTCAAACGGACATGGGGAAGACAATCAAGACAGAAAGCAAATGGCATCAAGCTCAACGAAACAGCAGCACGAATGGAATGCACTCGCCATAATCTCAGCGAGCAGAACTAGCACGCAAACGAAGCAAATACCAGGTAACATGTTTCCAGATGTTCTAGCGGGAAAAGAAGAGCTGACGGAGTTTGAAAACTCTGCGGATGGCCGTAAACTTGCAAAAAGTACATTGCGCACTTGCCAGAAAGTATGCACCCCAGACCGTCCCGATTTTTCTGAAATCTCCGTGTATCCCATCGCTTTTGAAGATCACACCGGCGGCAGAGGCATCTGTGACAGCCATTCAGGACAGATTATTCCAGTTTCGAATCGAAGGAACTGATTTTCGTGCGATTGACAAAGCCCCGAATGCACGGTGCAAAAAAAATGGATATTATTCACCAGAACGCAGCCATGACGACAATCCTCATGCTGCTGCGTCCTAGCTTGATCTGTGAGGCAGCAGAACCAACCGTTCCGCACATGAAGCTTGCAAGTCGCCAATGCACATCCTGCACATGACACCGCGAATCCAGTCCAAGGACCTGAGGACAGAGCCCAGGTATGCGTACCAGTTCCTCGCTGAAGGGCTGTTGAGTGTCCAGCCTCAACGTGCTCGCACAAACAGAAGCCGTGCCAATGCTCGGCTCTCTGAGATGCCCGCGGATCGACAATGTCATCCACCAGCCGGTAGTCAATTGTGCCTAACCTCAGCAGTCATCCGAGTCATCCGCAGTCCCAGGCTGCAAGGTCCTAAGCTTCTGGACTGCTTTCGGGCCCAGGCCCCGTGGTGTTGTTGTAGCCGATGTAAGTGATCCTGGAAAGTCGGAGTTGGGCTTCTCCGGCTGTTGACACATGTTGACAACGCTTCGATCTTTCATCCGAGCCCTGCGCTGGACGGGTGCAGGCTTCCTCACACAGTTGCTGCGTGTTGCATCCACCCGAGTCCAAAGGAATTTTGGAAATTGATTCGTGCATGGCTCAAACATCACACCGGCGATCAAACACTGCAGACCCTACATGTCATAAAGCCTTCCGCAAGCTGCTGAGTCGGTTCTGCCGTTTTGCCATTTCCTAACACCCGGCTACCAGGTAAATCCGGAAGCATTACATTAAACATCAGGTCGAATTTGTCAGTCAGCCCTTTCCCTGTTCATCTCTCCGCCAAGGTTCAGTGCAATCACATCTAAGCGGTTGTTGGCTGTGTGTCCTGGCGAGAAGTAACCAGGATCCTTAACACTGCCGGGACACGGGTGACAAATGTCTCTGGCCTGCCAACTCGATTAGAATGTCAATTTGGTCTTGCCGGATCATCTCAGCCACCTGCACATCAGCAAACTCATTTCTTCTGAGCATACGGTGCTTTCGGCGTGCCGTGGATTTATTGAGCCTGAAGTACGGCGTCAGAATGTCTTGGGCAAACGGCTGCGCTCGAGGGTGCGGTTCTCTGAAGTCAAAGCACTAGCAAGATTCTTCCACATCATCTCCCAGAGAGTATGACTGATGGATACTGATGGTGCAACGGCAGCAGCTGCCATCTGCGCTTTGCACCACTCCAGTCGTCTCGACGAGCCCTGCTTCTCCAAATTCTGGTGACCACACGACAAGCTGCGGGCATACGTGTGGAGACAGGGTGCCGATCACGAACCTGGCAGACCTTTCCTGCCATTGTTGTGGAAATCACCTCCGCCCCGAGTCCACTTTCACCGACTAATTTTGCCGTGCAGACTCCAGGGGCGATCCATGCCGGTCTTCTTTGCTGGCGATCGTTTCTTCACGTAAGACTACCGCCTGGCATGTCGACATGTCCTATCCGAATGGAGAATAGCAAAATCGCCTCAGAGCGCATTTTGGGGATTTGCCCAAGGTATGCATGGCTATTTTTCCCTTCCTCCAGGCCAGTCCACACGGAACAGGGTCCCTGCTGAGGCTGCTGGTTTCGGGCGCGCTGTCGGCCGAGTTTTTCGTGGGTTGCATAAGAACGTGCAGGCTGCACAACCCCAAACCTGCAGACAGCTACATGTCTTGCTGCATGACTGATACTCCTGCAAGGCCACTGGACATGGTTGTGGCATGTTGTGACCAACCGACAGAGGAGTTGGGCCCTTGAGGAAGTTGTGGCTCAGTGGCTCGTGGAAACTCCCTGCCTCGTGGGCAGCCATGCCAGTGACCTTCTTCCACTGGTTGGCAGGCCTCAGTCAGCAGGAGTGACTGCGCGCATCTGGCAGATAGACTTTGTCAGATTCTGGACCTGCACAGGGCCGCGAGTGATCATACATTGGAGCTGGAGCAGGTGCTGGTGGACGCGGTTGCATTCTCCCAGTTGCGGGCGTCCCTCGTACACCTCGAGCATCGGCAGTAGCAGCCGGGCCGAGGTGGCTCCCTCGCACTCGTCGTTGCTGCTATTCAGGACACAGGTCCCTGGCATCTCCGGGAACTTTCGGAAATTTGTCGGTTTGGCACTGGGTCTCGAATCCCTGACGGCCATGGCTGGCGCTGAGACCTGTTCCGGAGGATCTGCGTTGCTGCTTTTCCGTGGACGGCTTTTGAATATTTCTATAGTCCTTTGGCTCGTTGATCGTTGATCGGCTTATAGTTAATGACACCCGCCCGTATTTACTCTGAACTGACTTGTACTGTACATGCTTCTCTGTGTCTAGGCGCATGTCACAAGAAGACTTCTCCCCCCCGCTCCCGCTCCAACAAGTCCGTCTTCCGAACATCTTAACCACACCGAGCTTGAAGAGTTCGGGATTGAGGCGTTGCATACAATCTTAGCGAGAAGCCACGCAGAGATGCCGCAGCATTCCTGCAAAATCCTATCTGCGCTTAGTACAGTGTACCATGCTAGTTCCAGAGGCACGTGGGTGGCTTTCTCAGACCGAGGGCCGAGCACTAAAGACTTGAAGAGCTCTGTCTTGTCATCCTCGCGCGATGCGTTGTTGTAGATGAAGACGTCAAACTGCTCCTTGGCTCCCCGTGCTGCCCTCGAAGTGCCTGGTCACTTGGCTGTTTAAGGGAGATTTCATGCCGTTGCATACACCGCCATTTCAGCACTTTTAAGACTCCGGTTGAGCTCCAGGCGGCATTGCGGTGCTCAAGCAAAGCGTGACAGAAGAAGGACACCTCGATTGCATCGGCAGGCAGGGCAGGCAGCCCGAACTAGGTAGGGTCAAAGGCTCTGGCAGAATGATGGAAAAAGTCTGGAGAGATGTACCTGCGGAGAATGCGGGGAAGTAAACCACAAACATTGCTTCAGGATTCAATGACTCCCCGCGAGATGAAGCTTGCCCTCCAGCACTGAACGGAAGGACTTTCTGCTACCGACTCTACCGACTCTCAAAATGCACGCTGAAATCAGAGGCTGAGCAGCACGCCCGATTCTGAGTTGCCGCCCAGGTATCTGTGGCGCACGACGGGACTCGTCTTGCTGCTTCGTGTAGTGTAGAAATGGGCATCGACGCACGAAGGATCAGGAAAGCATCTTTCCGAATCTGAGTCGGATCTGATAGCAGGTTTGGGGTTCCGGAGCACAAAAGGGAGAGCAGCGGCGCAGTTAAGTTTGGGAAGGTGGCAAACAACCGGCAGCATGGAAGAACAAGATACTGGGACCACAGAAGTCAGACAGCACTGCTGCAATCCTTAAACCAAACCCGCTGCCATTGCCCTAAGACCTGATGCACAACGCAAACATGGACGGTAAGGTAGAGCAAGGTCCATAAAATACCCTGACTGCCTTGTCTCACTTTGACATGGACCCTTAGGTCAAAATGCCGGGCCTTTGAGTTGGACCAACTTGTGAACGGAACACCCACCTCAGGCGAGATTGTGTTTCGTTCGGTTCTAGGTTTCCCGGCAGAATAGCAATCGTGACATGTGACAGACTTTCTCGTCCATCTCTTCGTGCCTCGCGGCAGAAGCGCTCAGCCCAAGCAGTGTGCGCCTGCGTTGGGCTGCCGGGATCGCAACTCTCTTGCCGCATTTCCTTGCCACGTTGACTCTTGCTCCAAGGCGTGCCGCCGAAACCGCAAAGGGCACAAGCGTCCTGCAAAGGCAACTGTGGCAGCACAGGGGTTGGGATGCGGATACTTCGAATTGAAGAATTGAAGAATCTTTTCCAACAATCTTCTTGCAGACTTTCAACTGCCCTTGGCGTGGTTGTTTCAGCAAGCGGGTGGCAAGCAAGGATTCACGCTCCAATGGTGCACCGAAGCAGCCACAAGAACTTGTTCACTCCTGCTACTATGAATGGTGTGACATCTGGTGGCAGCAGTGGCTCTGGCTCAGAAAGCCAGACAACGTGGGTTCGCAAAGGAGAAGCGACGGCTAGTCAGAACTGAGCGGAGCTGAGATAGATGCTGCGCACAAGTGCAAAGACGCCGGGATGGCGTCACTGGGCAGCGAGTCACAAAGCCGTGCGGTATGTTCACAATGCACCGTTAGAGCCGACTTCAATTATAGAAGCCGCATTCGGCGTCCCCCACTCAGAACTGCAAAGCAGCGCTTTTCAGATGATGAGTCATGAGGGGTCCGAGTTTCGCAGCTTCACCAAGGACATTGCCATTGGTGGTAATTTCCATCCTACATTGGTCCTACATCTACGTCGCAGAAACTGCTCCAAGCGAGCTTTTTGCTCTGTGAGCAGAGCTGCCTCTGATGACTGCTCGGGCATCTCAAAGAGCTGCGAAGATGTTCGCGGAGGCTCAAAGCCTGCACGGCACAGCGGCGAATTCTGCTACTTAACCGACCTCAAAATGCCGGTTGCAGTGCAGGCTGGACCACTTGGCTTCTGGTAGCATGCAAGACACTGGATCAGCGGCAGGCTGCGTGGAACGTCTTCGGCACAAGACCAGTACAAGTCATCACCTCATTAACTGGCTTGGGGCTCGGGCTGAGCTCGCGCAAAGCCACTTAATTGCAGCAATTTGTTTAAGGCCCTGTGCTCTGAGTCCCGAAAGTCTGCTACCAAACTTGACCGAGAGACTGAACTGCTCGAGCACCAGCTCGGAAGCTGGAAGGTCCAACTCCTTACAAGCCGACTGCTACTACCAACTGAAGAGCATGCCACATGGATTTGCTGCTCTTTTAAATGATACGAAGGAATTTTCTGTTCCACCATTGCTCCCGACAACAGTACAGTTGGGTCTCAGTCTCTGAGGCCGGCCACAAACCACCATTTTTGCTTTTGGACACGTAGTTTGCAGCCGAAACGAATCGGGAAATACCGATACGAACACGGAAATTAATGCAGCAACCGACGCGAACACGGAAACTAAGGGGGACATAGCAAATCCGCCGAGGCCACAGGCGTTTTGGTGGTTACCTCAGGTACCCTCCACCTAATCCTCCTCCCTGCACCCCCCCCTCCCCCCCCCCTCCCCCCCCCCCCCCTCCCCCCCCCCCCCCCCTCCCCCCCCCTCCCCCCCCCCCCTCCCCCCTCCCCGCCCCCCCCCCCCTCCCCCCCCTCCCCCCCTTTTTCTTCCCTCTTTCCTGCTCCCACTTCTTCTCCCCGCCCTCGTTTCGTCTTCCTCGCCCCCGCTTTGGCTTTTGCGTCGTCAATCCACTGCCTGTCTTTCTTTTCAGGCTCTTTCTGTGTTGTTTTTTCTTGCTCCGTGCGGCATGGCTGGAAGGCCTTAACCCCTGCCACTACAGAGCCGAGGCGGGCGGCGTAGCGTTAAAATTAAGTGCATCAAGTTCGCAGTAGTAGTAGTAGTAGTAGTAGCAGCAGCAGCAGTAGTAGTCGTCGTCGTAGTAGCCGTAGCCGTAGCCTAAGTAGTAGTAGTAGTAGTAGTAGTAGTAGTAGTAGTAGTAGTAGTAGTAGTAGTAGTAGTAGTAGTAGCAGTAGTAGTAGTAGTAGTAGTAGTAGTAGTAGTAGCTGTAGTAGTAGTAGTAGCAGTACTAGTAGTAGTAGTGGTCATCGTCGTCGTATTCGTAGTGGTAGCGGTCGTGGTAGTGGTAGTGGCGGCAGCAGTAGTAGTAGTCGTCGTACTACTCCTACTACTACTACTACTACTACTACTACTACTACTACTACTCCTACTACTCCTACTACTCCTACTCCTACTCCTACTCCTACTACTACTACTACTACTACTAATACTAGCACTACTAGCACACTACTATCTACGATCTACGATCTACTATCTACTATCTACTACTACTACTACTACTACTACTACTACTACTACTACTACTACTACTACTACTACTACTACTACTACTACCACGACTACTATTCCTACTACTACTACTACTACTACTACTACTACTACTACTACTACTACTACGACTACCAGTACCACTACTAGTACTGGTACTGGTACTAGTACTCGTACTACTGCTACGACTACGACTACTACTACTATTGCTACTTCTACTACTACTACTACGACTACGACTACGACTACGACTACGACTACTACTACTACTACTACTACTACTACTACTACTACTACTACTACTACTACTACTACTACTACTACTACTACTACTACTACTACTACTACTACTACTTAATCAGGTTTAGACTTAGACAGAGACACTATGAAATTGGGTCTGTAGTCATAGTTTTTCAAAGCGGGATCACAAGAATATAACGGTGATGTTCCCCTAATGTGGCAAGGAAACTTCGTTAAATTGTTGAACAATATACCCGAAGTGCCCGTGCGACTCAGCAATATGCAAACCGCACTTAAATAAACTTCTCTGCGCCTCCGCCGCTCGCTTCAGTGCCTGAGCCAAAAAGAGCTTGAGCTCAATGACAAGGCTAAGCTAACAACTGCCCGGCAGATTTTACAAGCCGCGTCGCTTCGTTGCCTTCTAAGCGTTCCACAGCCTGTCGCGGCGAGAACGGATTTGAGAGAGCTTCTAAGATGTAGCGATGGTCTTCTACATGTCCATATCTGCGCTTGCGAAGTTTGCTAAGCAGAGTACTTCCCCAAGCAGCCCTACGCAAAACACATTCTCATCCGCCACATGGATTAGATAACAATTTCGGCTCCAATTTAGCAGGACCGTAACTATGGCTTGATAGAAGGGTCAGCTTTAATACATATCTCTCAGCATTGCTGGACATCCACATCAAATGATGCCAAGCTACACCTCTGTACACGCGACGTTTTACCGTCTGCACCGGAAGCTTCAAGACCTGACCAGACCTTCTCTCGGCACGGCTGACCGTAGCAGCAAATCCCGTGTTGCTTCGTGCTGCTCTTTGGCATATCGCCAAAGATGCTGGCTGAGGCAACGCTCGTCAAGGGACTTGTGTAGCCAGGCGCAGTTCCGAAATGGACAAGCCCCAATATAAATGCCCAAGCGTTTGACTCTTCGCAGCATCTTGGATCCGCTAAACTCCAGCGTTCTCGTAAGAGGCTCGCTGCCCGAGCCGTGGTGTGAAAGGGTCCAGGCATGTGACTATGAGATGACCTCATCGATACAAGTAAGGACTTCATCGTCAGGCCTTCAAGATACACCCGCACAAGGATCCACTTATGCCAGCCATTGCCAGCGTGAGAAGCCTCAGTCAGAGGAACAGCGAAACCAAGACATCGAGGTTGTGTGCGCTCGTGCATCTAACTCAGCAGGGCATACAGACACATGGATTCCACTGATTGATTCTCATAGTTTTTGGCCATGGCCCCAATATAGTCGAGAGGCAGGCCAACCCACTGATGTGACGATACCTCCCGATGGAGCATGGCCGACGTGATCTACGGCATCTACGGACACTGATGTACACCGACGAAAATCAGCAGCGGTCTGGTTCTTCTGATGCAGCTTCAGATGTGCGTACAAAGTGGAAGCTTGCAATAGTCAGGTGACCTGGTTACAGCCATAAAGACTTTAGAAATCGGAGCTCCGCTTCTCCAAGGCAAGTCACGTATCCGCTTTCAGGATACCACCATGGCACGAGCGCTGAGTAGATGCCTCGATCCGTGTCTCAACGCAATTTCGGCACTGGGTTCTGCAAGCTCTGGAGACCTACAGTTTTCGTGGAGGGTTGTGACCGGAAGTTCCAAGGCGTGATGTTGACGCGGGAGGTGTAACAGGATATGCTGGCAAACATTGGGGGCGCAAAGTTCACACGGGCTGTGATGGCTTTGTGTTGAGAAGGGCTGCGATTTGGCCACTTAGTATAGGCACTGCACAAATGGCTACTCGCGTGTAGTCGGCAGAAATACTACCGAAACATCTTGGTTGGAGAATGCTCTGAATCAGATTTGTCTCCAGGTCTCCACATGTTCAAATCGCAGAACTGTATTTCGCCTGATCTAGCCTCGCCAAGAGTGGCTCGAGATTTTGCAGCACAGTTTGATTGGCAAGTCGTTGCTGGGTTGTCCGAGATCACGGTAGAACAAGTCTAACAGTCTCACTACTAAAACGCACAACTGCTGATAAGACTGCCGTAAGCGAAAACGAGCAGCATCTTCTCGGTTGTCTTCGCGTTAGCGTCTAGCGGCTAGCGTCTTCCACTTGTGTCAGTTATTGTCAGTTGCCTCAGGGTTAACTTCAAGTTAGACGGGCGGCTACGGCTACAGTATCTCCCGATGGAAGTGCAAACACGCGACCCACACATGAGGTCCGGTGGGCGGGTTGCTTCCAACGACACCGGAAATCGGAAGTGGCTTCTTGGTGGAGGAACTGCCCCTGGAGAACACTCCTGAGAAAAGCCTCTGGGCACTGTTTTTTGGTGGCAGTCTCCAGTCCATGAAGCAGCAAGTTTCAAAACTCGACACTTCGACCATGCAGTGAGCCAGGAAAGGGTGAAGTGTCACGTCACAGGGTAGACCACAAACCGGGTGTTCGGCAGGACGTCCTCCCTTCCGAAGGTGTCGGGGGGGTGGGATGAAGTGCCCACACCCACAACCCAACTTGTGCAAATAGGGTCGCTGCAAATTTCTCCACATCGCCCTGTGGTGAGGTACACCCTTCTGGGCTTCAGCAACCTGCCATTCGGCAAAACTCCTCGCAGGTCTTGTTTGGCTAAGGACACTTCCTGCTTTCTGCTAAAGCATCTTTCCCTTCGGCGGACCGTCGTGGTTCTGCGGGTCATGGAAGCCGCACCGCGTTCCTTTAACTTTGGAGCGGTCCAGCCTGCAAAACCTTGTACGGACAGCCAGCCCTGGATTCCACACTACTACAGAACTGCCCCCGGCACTTCAACAGGCTTTGCTTGCGCCTCCCAAGATGCCGGGCATGCCGTGCAGGTTATGCACGCCGCCTAGGGGCCGCGCAAGGCTCCAGTTTCACCACAAAAGGAGAGCGCTGAAGGCACTGAAGATGCTCGAGCTAGCACTGACCCATCGCTACAATCTCTCACAACTCAACCCCGCAGGAGTTCTTTGAAGCAACTTCGGCTCAGGTGAGTCTGAAACTATGAAGGATTTTTCTTCATGATCTTTGACTATGACTTGAGCTGCTAAAGACTGGCTGGAGGCAGGGAAATTAGCAGACTGACAAACTGTCCCAGAGCATGACTTCAAATCCAAAGCCCATGTGGTGCAGAACTGAAACTCCAGTTCTGGTTCAGGCAAATGCCACAAGCCACAAGCCACATATCCGAGCATCAGTTGATGATCATCCTCTGTTTCAGGGAGCTCGCGGCTGCGCAAAGAAAAGCACGCCCGTTGGGCCGACTGTCAGCCTGTGAAACCCACAGTCCCGTACGAAACTGAATCCACAGCAGCCAAGGCGCACGTGTCAACGACACGAAACAGCGGGGACAGGGCAAAGCCCACAGTGGCCCTGAGCAGAGTTTGTCATGCTGCTCGTACTTCACGAAGACTACACAAGAACGACTAACAGTGCACCGGACATAAATGCGGCTATCGCACATGTGGGATGGGATGAGCCAGGAGTCTACAGAAAACTATGCACATGCATGTCTGACCCCCTGGCTGCCTCCATGCTTGTCTCTGCACTTTAGATCATTTTAGCATGAAAATGCAAAGCTTGACGAATGGACGGACAGACACCAGGATTGACAAAGGAACCCATGTTCTCGGTGAATGTTTGTGCCAGGCACCCTGTCGCCTTCTGCCTGCTTCTGCGCGCTACTCTGAGCGCCTGGCAAAGAACCGGCAATCATGCCTAGGGTGGCAGCAGCAAACCTGAACTTGAGCTGTTTGCGTAGGGCGCAGGGTGAGTGGCAGTGGCCAGAAGAGGCAGCCCAAAGCCAAAGCTTCCAAGCTTCACTTTCACTTTCAAAGTCTTCCTCAGATGGAGACGGTCCCACCACACTCGCTGTGGCGCCGATAGCAACGCCTTGGGCTTAAGGCAGTTTCGTGGGGTCGATAAAGGGTGACGACCACTTCAATCCCACGATCCCACCTCCTGCCAAAGTAGCATTCTGTACCGTCTGCGGGTCAAGCCGGCCATCCTGTCAGCTCAAAGCAACTTTCGCCAAACAGAGCTCAAGCCTCGAGCCTGAAGCTGCGACAAGCCGAAGGTCATGACAGTGGAGGAGAGGAGCGCGAGCACCGTGTTAAGGAGCGCCTCACGTCACAGAGACCGGAGCTTGCAACCGCACGGAGCGACTCTCTTCTTCTCTTCTCGATCCTGGAGTTGCGCCGCTCTAGTGGCTTGGCCAGCAGCGACGAAGCTCGGCCATGACCTTGCACGGAACGCACAGGCTTGCCGTGTTTGGAGGCGATTCCGACTCATCACGCTCTGTGTCATTCCCAGCCAAGCATCATCCAAAGAAAGACTGTGCCGATCAAGGCAAGGATATCCGACCTGAGAAGCCAAATCTTTCCACATCCTTACCGTCTTAGCTTCGTTTCTTTGCAGGCGCCCCGGCTGGTACGAGCTGCTCCTCAGCTTCTCCTTCGTGCAAGGCGCGGAGTTCAACAGTAGCCGGTTTCCGAGAAAAACCTTTGACGTCCCGAACGAGGCCAGTGCAAGAGAAAACACAAGAACCCGAAAACCCACAGTCCAACACAAGAACAGGTGAGGCAAAAGTACGGCACGCTGAAACAACAAAGAAACTTTCACAACGCCGACCATATGATCTACTACATCCAGAACCTCCCCTCCAAGACCTACCCTGGGCCCTTCTCAGCGCTGACATTCTGGACCTTCGAGCAAAGAACCTGCCTCGCCTCCTGCCTCCCGCCCTTCTTTGCTCGACTTGTGTTTTGGACGGGTCCTTTCCGGCCGGTCCGAGGCTCGAAGCAGCGGCAAGGCCGAAGTAAGCACCAAAGACCTCGGCATGCAGGATTTTGTAAGGTCATGGTAAGGGATTCCTCGCATAGGCTCTTTGGCAGGCTTCAGCGAAGTCCGTGCAAAAGAAACACCAAGCCAAGTAGCATGCAAGAACGTCCCACCACCATCGTGGACGAGAGGCCTTGCGTCCTTATCTGGGACAAAGGATTCACGCCGACCCCGTCGATGCCTCTGCGATCCAAGAGTCACCCTGTCTCAGCAGGCAGACCTCAGGGACGCTCGTGGGCTACAGGCGCTTGTGTCCTCTCAGACGAAAGATCCTGAATTCGTGTGAGCTCAAATTGGCCTTGTGAACGGTGAAGCATGGCAGCTCGATCCTCAGTCACGATCGGTCACCACGCACCAGAGGCACAACCATATCATTTGCATCCCCTGTACTGTGACTATAACTATCGCCGCAGTCCTCCCACAGTTGGTGTTTCCGAATCATCCGAGGCCCCTGCATCACCAAGAGAATGATCTGCAGCGGAGAAACCCTGCCTCGCACACTTTCGACACAGCGACGCATTTTCGGTCCGAGTCTGCATGGAGACTCGACGAAGCAAAGCTAAGTGCACGGAGGCGTCACGGCTCAGACACGCGCCGATCAGCGCTCCGAAGGACACCAAGACCTCGCGTTTCACACTTAACTGCTTCCCAGCCTAAGGCCTAGCCTAGCAGCCTAAGAGTCTCCTCCGCTTACTCTCTCGCGGTCTGAGATTTGCTTCCCAGGCACAGGGACGACGTCAATGTTGGCACGCAGCAGCGCTGGCAAATCAATGGTAAAATCCGCCTTGCAAGGTGTCATGACCCTCTCATATCCTATCATTGCATACGACGAGGAAGGAGAACAAGACTCGACAGTGGTTCGGATCCCCTTGTGGCAAGCTGACTAAGCGGCCTCCCTCCCACCCTCCCTCACCCCCGCGCCTTGACACGTTCTCTCTATCTCTCTATCTCTCCATCTGGAGCGAGTTTTTTTATTTTGTCTATTTTTCTGGTTTTTTTTTGTATATTTTCCTGGTTTTAGTTCTGTTTTCCTTGGTTTTCGGAATCTAGCCTGGTGGCCGTGACCGTTCGCCACCTCTGACTGGAGTTCTTTTTTGTGTATTTTTCTGGTTTTTTTTGTACATTTTCCTGGTTTTAGTTATGCTTTCCTTGGTTTTCGGAATCTAGCCTAGTGGCCGTGACCGTTCTCCACCTCTGACTGGAATTCTTCCTTGCGTATGTTTTCGGTATTTTTTGTAGATTTTTCGGTTTCAAAGCTTCCCAAACTTCTTCGCTCGTCTCGCGGCAGCTGCTGGACTGTCCGAAGCTCCTGCCACAATGCTGCCGTGTCTCTCACACTTCTTTTTTGCCCCGCGCGCTTATAGCATCCGCGAAGCTTCTGGATTGAAACTCTAAGACTCTGCGGTTGCGGTCTGGGTGGAGAGGGGCCTGGGACTGTAGAAATAGATTGTATGGCCCATGTCTGCTGAACCTTAATCCGCACTGATTCCTGCACCTTTGCCCTAATGCTGAGAGATCAACGACCTGGAGGATGTTTTTTGTGTTTTGTTTTTTTGAGAGGGGGGGTGGTATTTTTTGTTGGTCAAATGCGTATGTGCTGTCAAGCAAGCATGCCACTCTCGCACGTTCGGCGCATGCTTCCCAATTGCAAGCACACTTTTCACAAGGTGAAGGGTGTTGTTTCTAATTAAAAGATTCATCCTAGGATATGCTAGGCATCGCGGGTTTCCAAAACGACTCCTATGCTGTCATGCAATCACGGCTTATAGCAGCGGGGGGGTTGGGGGGGGGGCGCAACCCCTTCCAGTTGCAATCACGATCCTCGTATGGCTGGTTCACCACAAATCACATGCGGCCGGGGGGGTTTAAGGGCGGCAATCATGATGCTCGCACGGTTGGTTTTAAACAAAAATATATGCTGTCAAGCAAAGCTGCGGTCACGCAAGCTTGCACATGGTTTAAAGCAGTGGGGGGTTGGGGGGGCGCAGCCCCCCCGATTTGCTAGCATGATGCTCGCGTGGTGGGTTAAAACATGCGTATGTGCTGTCACGACTCCTATGCTGTCATGCAACCTGGCACACGGCTTACACAGCGGGGGGGTTGGGGGGGGCGCAGCCCCCCCCATTTGCAATCACGATGCTCGCATGTCTGGTTTACAACAAAATCTATGCGGCGGGGCGGTTTAAGGGGGGCAGCTCATGAGGATGCTCGCATGGCGGGGTTTTCAACAAAACACATATATGCTGTCAAGCAAGCTCGGCACTCACGCCCGTGGCAGGCTTTCCATTTGCAAAGACACTCTTTGCATGGTAATGGCATTGTTTCAAAAAGCCTTATATTTTATGCAGGGTGGGTTTCAAAAACGACGTCTATGCTGTCAAGCAAGCTTGCACACAGCTCAAAACAGCGGGGTCTCTGGTCTTTGCTTCTTGCTGTCTAATTATCCTGCTTTCGTTCTTGGGTCCTTTCTTTGCTCCGTTCTTTCTAACACTCCTTCTGGTCGTCCTTGCTGGCTTTCTGTCTTTCGATATTCATTTCTTCTGTTCTGTCTCTCTGTCTTTCCTGCGTTCTTATTTCCTTGCTTCTGTCTGTCCTTCTGTCCTTCCTTCCTTTCTTTCTTTCTCCCCATTCTGGTGTGTTGCTTTCTTGCTTTCTTCCTTTGTTCCCGTCTTCGTTCTTTCTTTCTTTCTGTCGTCCTTCGTTCCTTCCTTCCTGTCTTTCTGTCCTTCGTCCTTTCTTTCTTTCTCCTCTTCCTGGTGTCTTCCTTTTTTGCTTTCTTTGTTTGCTTCTTTGCTCCTTTCTTTCTTTCCGGCTTCCAGTTGCAATCACGATCCTCGTATGGCTGGTTTACCACAAATCACATGCGGCCGGGGGGGTTTAAGGGCGGCAATCATGATGCTCGCATGGTTGGTTTTAAACAAAAATAGATGCTGTCAAGCAAAGCTGCGGTCACGCAAGCTTGCACATGGTTTAAAGCAGTGGGGGGGTTGGGGGGGCGCAGCCCCCCCGATTTGCAAGCATGATGCTCGCGTGGTTGGTTAAAACATGCGTATGTGCTGTCACGACTCCTATGCTGTCATGCAACCTGGCACACGGCTTACACAGCGGGGGGGTTGGGGGGGGCGCAGCCCCCCCCATTTGCAATCACGATGCTCGCATGTCTGGTTTACAACAAAATCTATGCGGCGGGGCGGTTTAAGGGGGGCAGCTCATGAGGATGCTCGCATGGTGGGGTTTTCAACAAAACACATATATGCTGTCAAGCAAGCTCGGCACTCTCGCACGCCCGTGGCAGGCTTTCCATTTGCAAAGACACTCTTTGCATGGTAATGGCATTGTTTCAAAAAGCCTTATATTTTATGCAGGGTGGGTTTCAAAAACGACGTCTATGCTGTCAAGCAAGCTTGCACACAGCTCAAAACAGCGGGGTCTCTGGTCTTTGCTTCTTGCTGTCTAATTATCCTGCTTTCGTTCTTGGGTTCTTTCTTTGCTCCGTTCTTTCTAACACTCCTTCTGGTCGTCCTTGCTGGCTTTCTGTCTTTCGATATTCATTTCTTCTGTTCTGTCTCTCTGTCTTTCCTGCGTTCTTATTTCCTTGCTTCTGTCTGTCCTTCTGTCCTTCCTTCCTTTCTTTCTTTCTCCCCATTCTGGTGTGTTGCTTTCTTGCTTTCTTCCTTTGTTCCCGTCTTCGTTGTTTCTTTCTTTCTGTCGTCCTTCGTTCCTTCCTTCCTGTCTTTCTGTCCTTCGTCCTTTCTTTCTTTCTCCTCTTCCTGGTGTCTTCCTTTTTTGCTTTCTTTGTTTGCTTCTTTGCTCCTTTCTTTCTTTCCGGCTTCCGTTTCTCCCCTTCTTTCTTTCGTTTGCGTTCAACCTAAAACCAGAAAAATAGACAGAAAAAAACCAGAAAAATTGACAAAAAAAATACGGTACCCTCTCCATCTCTCCCTCTCTCTCTCTCTCTCTCTCTCTCTCTCTCTCTCTCTCTCTCTCTCTCTCTCGCTCTCTCTCTCTCTCTCTCTCTCTCTCTCTCTCTCTCTCTCTCCTCGCTTTCATGCGCTTGCTCCTGCTCTGTCTGTCCGCGCATTTCGCTCTCTTTCTCGGTTCGCCCGTGCGCGTGCATGGAGGTCTGAATCGACGCCAGCGGCGAAAGACGTGACCCAGCCCCTGAAAAGAACTGCTACAAGCACCGGATCAATATAGCATACAAAACGCAATTATCTCGTCTCGGCAGTTGTGCGCAGAGCAGTGTAATGAAGTGTGTACACAGGCACTAGGCATGACTTACACGCTTCCTCTAACAGTGGCTTCTGGCATGAAATCGAACTCTTAAACCTGTTCAATGTGCACGCCTGCGCCCTCAAATCTGGACGAAATGAACACCTAATCATTCTGGACGACTGAACATGTGAATCTGGATGAAATGAACACTTCAATCTGGGCGACTGAACACTCAGTTAATTCCATATGACCAAACACTTAAGTTGGAAACACATCGCCACTTATCTGGACAATTGAACACCCAAACTCGACCAAAGCTGGACGACATGAACACTTACTTCACCCTTCAAAACACACCAGCAAAAAATCTACAAATACCAGAAATCCGCTGAGGCCACAGGCCCAGGCGTCTTGGGGGTTACCTCAGGTACCCTCCACCTAATCCTCCTCCCTGCAGTCCAAATGTTTGGCGACCGTTCGTTTGCACCCCCTTGTCCCCCTGTCCCCCCACACGGGAAGATGGCGTTTCCGCTTGGTGTAAAGGTTGGGTCGGGCGGCGTAGCGTTAAAATTAGTGTTCAATTTCTCCAGGAAGTGTTCACTCACCCAGAATTAACTGTTGAATCCCCCACAATGAGTGTTCAATCCCCAGAAACAGGTGTTCAGCAGAAATAAGAGTGCAATCTCACACCAAATCATGACCCCGCTGGGCCAGGATATCCGAGTTAAAGAGGGATACGATTTATTGTTTGAGACAGCGTCTAAGGCATGACCTTCTCGGCCACGTGCAGGCGGGCTCCGAATTGAATCTGCTACGACCGCTAGGGCTCCCTTGGACAACGCCGACGGCCTGTCGCAAGCAAGACTCGAGGATCAGCGCCCACTGGATCCCCACGCAGGAGATCAGCAGCCTGTCACAACACTGTGAGCACAGGCTGCCACTCTGGCTGTTGCCATTTGGTGGTTTCGTGTGACTCCCGAATCTGCACAACGCTGCGGCTTACCCTGCATACAGTGTATACATGCGCAACCGGATTTCTTTTTCCAAACTCCTATGACTCAACTTCGAACTCTGTAGTTCTATAGATAGATCAGCTTGGGAGCGTGAAGCCAACGGCACCGAGGCCGTACGCCTCGCAATGCTATGTACAATTGAATGCTGCGGTATAAAGCAGGGACTTCTGCAGCCGACACCTGGGACCTAGGAGCAGCTAGGAGTTGAAGACCACTCAAGATCACTCAAGATGGCGCAAGGGCCATGCCATGCCTTGAGAAAGGTTTTCAGGTAGCCAAAGCCCACGAAGATCATCAGGGCAACGCCTGAAGTTGTGCTCTTGCGGGGAGAAGCTTGGTCCCACACTGGTCCTACATGTACATACCCCCGCAGCTGCTTCTCCAAATCAGCACGTCGTACTTGGAGGTCTGCTGCCAGGAGGCCCAAGTAGAGGGATGTATCTGTACCCAATGCAGCATCGGCTTCTTCTTGCAGCTTGCACTTGTGGAAAGCTGCGATGAAAGCCTTAGGCCGGAGAAATCTAAACTTCATAATGAAGTGATACCGTACAGTGAATTGAAAGATTGAAGGCCAACTCCAGGCAACACCTGGGAGGGGGTCAGAGAAATGGCAGCATTTTGGACCTTGCGTGCTAACAAGCAGCTAATTGCACCACTGCGGTCCTCAGATGCAGGCCAACACACACTCGATCCACCATGATCCACCATGAACGAGGCATTCATTCGCCTCGGCCCCGGCCGAAGTGGTCAAAGGCACGAACTTCTTTCCCGGCCTCTTCATCACCCCTCTAGGGGGCCATCCACCGCCGCTGCTGAAACTGCCCCAGTCAGCGACCCGCCCAACGCGGACGATGTGAAGCATTTACACTTGCCTTTAATGTCGGACTCGTCATCGTGACTTGCAAGGTATCGGCAGTTCCATGATCAACTTGGTCGTCCACTGCGGTCTTAAATGTCGAATTCCCATCGCTTGCATGCAAGCTTCAACACGCCGAAGCTCTTCCCTGGCTGCGGCGCAAACAGCTCCTGGCAGGCAAACTCGGCGAGGTGCATAGAAAGTGGCAGGCACGAGTGTTGCATTTCTTCAATTTTGTTTGCTTGCCCTCGAACTCGCAAGCCCGCGCTTCCTACGAGATTGGACCTGCAGCTTCAGCATAGCAGGCGTTCCATGTAGAAGCGAATGTCAGCAGTAGCTTTAAGCAATGGCGTCCTTGTGTGTTGGCTAGTTCGGAAACTGACGAAGCTCCTCTGCTGTTTGCGAGGGTCGCCTTGCTAGTCGAACATGTCTGCCAAACATACCACTACTCCAGGCTCGCACTAACTGGCAGTGCCAGAAAACGAAAGCTTTAAGGCTTTCGAACCGACTCGGTGCCGTCGTCTGCAGGCAATCGAAATCTGTCGAGCGTCGGCGCCGCTGTTGGGGACTCTGTCTCGTACCTCAGCTCGGGTTTAAGCATTGCCCAGGCTTCGAAGCTGATCCCTTTCCTGATACTTGGAGCCTGCGTGATATACTGTAGAGCGCCATGATGCCGTAAGACTTCGCGCTGTGTCGCCATAAGAGCACCTGGGTTTGGAGGCGGCGTTAACATCCTTATACTTCTACGTTTTCCGACACACGAGCTCTGCGTCGTGAGTTGCAGAAGGCATACGTGACAAGGCGCTCGTCCAAACCGCAACTCACGTCGGGAGGCTCCATGGACGAAGCTGCACGAAGCGAAACATCTCGATAGGAAGAGTCAATCGAAGAGGTGCAGGTTCTTCGAAGTGATCTTAAATCGAGATGTGCCTATGCCTGCAGTGATGTTCCTGTCATCATGTCAGCTTTGAGCCGGTAAGAAGCACATGAACCAGCTCACTATCTGTCACTATCTGGCCTCTGCGGTCCGCCTGGTGCACGAATGTTGCATGTCGTTGCATCTTTGGTGTGCGGGGGACTCGGGAGGGAGTGAGTGTGTGTGTGTGTGTGTGTGTGTATGTATGTGTGCACTTCTCTCGTTCATGAGACAAGGGGTTCACAACCCTCTTGCTTGTTCACATGCAGATATACTCCTTTTCAGGACCACGTTTGCCAGGAAGCTGTCTTTTCAACATTGGTTTTGCAGGGGAGTGCTGCATGCTGAGTCACCAGTCAACGAAGACACTCCATCAGCATGGTGATATGGAATCAGGACGCCGTGCAACAGATTAGATCCAGGACAGGCCCCCTGTGGTGTCCAGATTAGAACTGGGTTTGCCAGTTTTGATCTGTTTCATGTGCATGGCCCGACATCACATGCTACATTGCAATCTAGAGTAACGTCCCTCG
Source organism: Symbiodinium sp. CCMP2592 (assembly GCA_905221615.1). Taxonomy (NCBI): domain Eukaryota; class Dinophyceae; order Suessiales; family Symbiodiniaceae; genus Symbiodinium; species Symbiodinium sp. CCMP2592. The sequence continues at coordinate 337,023 of CAJNDT010005896.1, read as the reverse complement.
TGGACATCCATCCGTGAGTGCGGACAACACTTCTTCAGTGTCTGTGTGTCTGCGTGTCTGTGTCTCAGTGTGTCAGTGTGTCTGTGTCGATGTGCCTGCATGTCTGAGTGTGATCTCTGTTTGTCCGTCTGTTTGTCTCTGTCTGTTCGTCCGTGAGGCAATCTGTCTGTGTGTGTGTGTGTCTGTCTGTGTGTGTCTGTGTGTGTGTGCGCTTATCTCGGTGTCTCTGTATGTGCGCTCGCCTGCCAGCAACCCAAGCAGTTCAAAAGCCGGGTAGGTGTGGTGATGCTGCTTCATAGACGAAATTCTCAGTGTAGAGCGCCCTGTTGTTCAGTTCTGGCTGAGATCTAGACATTCAAGAAGTTTGTCTACGTGCGCTTGTGTGCGTATGTATACATGCATGTATGTAAAAATGCATCACACGTCAAGAAAGCAGACAGCGGGGCGGCGCCTGAAAGACAAGGTCTGGGGACACTCCATGCCTGATCGCTTGTCGAAGTTCTGTGCACAACATACCATATCATACGTCATATAGCGTGTAAGTTATACTAGAATATTAAATATAAATATAATTATATATATATATATATATAAGTATACATATATATATATATATACATACACATACATATGGATATATATATATATATATATATATATACATACATATGGATATATATATATATATATATGTATATGTACGTACGTTTCTGGGTTCTTCATGTGACTGATAGCTACGTCATCGTGGTGGCGACAAGGCAGCCCTAGCCGGATCCTGCTCCCGTAAATAGTGCAACAACTTACCTGAGCTATCTGAATTCAATCTACCACTGGCCAGTATGTGATGAGAATGAGAAACGGCATATTGCACTGACTCGCACAATAGTGCGCTCAGGCATGGGCAAATAATTCAATGCCAGTAAACCTTGGGCTGTTTCAAGCACGACGGCAACGGCAGCTCCGGTGCAAAGGAACACCGAGTGGCGATTCTGTGAAGGGTTTTTGGACGTCGGGGACAGCTCGATGCAGCGCTCGTACATGCGCAAAGCCTGTCCCAAGTCCCAACGTGAGGGGAGCGTTCACTTCAAGAGTTGGTAGGGCTAAGCGGCTAGGTCTCTTTCAAACTCAGTTTTACTCACCGGAACTTGAAGCTTGGCAAGCACTGCGTTTATCGACATGCAGATGCGCACTCAGACACCTTCACTGTGCTGACACACAAACCCGAGGGCATTGTGCATGGCTTTGCTGCAAGGGCCTGCGCTAGGTCTCCATGGTCCCAGAAAAGCCAGCCCAAGTTGTTGTATGCTTCGGCCTCGACAGCAGCCCGACTGCAAAACATCTGGGTCGGCAATGGCTGAAAAGTGCCGCAGAGCTACGGCGTCTGCCGCCTGCCAGAGACGGTCCAAGACTCGGGCATAGTTGGGAGCCACTGCGACCGCCCTTGACAGGTACTCCAGCGCCTGCAGCAACCATGCCCCTTGCATGGGGCATGCATGAATGGCACTTTTTGTATCAGGGCAGAGCTGCAGTAGCCATGCACTGCTGCATCGGTGCCTCAGTCAGCCTTCCCGACGTGGTGTAAGCCACACCTGAGCACAAAGCCGGGCAGGAGGGAAGCGATTTTTTCCACAACAAGAAGCGCTCCAGGCCTAGATTGTTCAAAGTCTGTGCAAATCGCGGGTTGCACTGAATGGCCATGTGGTAGTACTTTAGAGCCTGTGCCGAGAGTGAACATGTGGCAACCATCGCACCCAAGTGTCTTGATTTTAGGCCCTAGGCCTTGTCGAGGTTCTCCTGCTCCTTGAAGATGACGCCCATATTATTGTAAGCCTGCAAAGTTGACTACGGCCCGAATGACCCGAGCCTCGAACACGAGAACAGGAACATGCTGAGCGTTCGCGGGGCCTGAGGGGCCGCATCACCCTTCCAGAATCTTCGCAATGCCCGGCAAATTGGGGAGCTGTGCTCGCAAGTGCTTGCATCGAGTCGACGACGGGACGGGTCGTGTTCGTTTCAGAGCGGCGCGAACGAAAGAAGTTGACGCGTCCGCCTCTGGCTCCGGCTTCTGCTCTCGGGACTCGGGACCAGGGTTGGAGGTCCGGAGTTGATCACGGGCCCACGGGGCCCGGAGGGCTTGGTAACCCGACTGCACAGCACTACGGATGTGCTCCTTCTCAACTCCGGAAAGGACGTCATTCTAGACACATCAACTTTAAGACTTCCCGACCTAGCACTGCACCGTCTTGGTGGCGGCCGACCGTCCTCATTGAGGACGCAGATGTGCACGGCACGGCGTTCTATGTGCTGCCTACTGGAATGGCCATCCTCGGAGAAGGTGGACCATTTGTGCTGACATGCAGACTGTCACACGTAAGTGGGCGTGCTTGTAACCTGAGCTGTGAAGCTTCGGATACATTCGGATGCCACGGTGCTTGAGAGCGGAAGTATGACGGGTTGCCACTGTTCTGGAACAGTCTTACATGCTTTGCAGCGGCATGATGCTGATCACTGTCCACGCCAGAAGCCTAGTCATCGAGATGTTGACATGGCGTACGTTCCTCATCCCTTTGCGGGGGACGTGTGCCGCTGCTACAGCTCGACATCTCGACTAATGCCTTGAACAGATTCAATTGCCAGGCTCGGAAGCAGTAACCAGTGCCGCAACTCTGCCAAAACTTCAGCACTACTCGACGTTGCAATGCCAATTGACTGTGCTTGGCCAGCCAATGTTCCGGGTGGGCTGAGTTGAAGTAGTCTGATCTCACGGAAAGGACAGAGACCACAGACTAGCATGCGTTGCAACGCTCAAGCCTGCTTTGAGCTGTGTTGGCAAGAAGAGGGGACCGGCGCCTCAGCACAGCGTGGATCGAAGTGCACCGTGAGCTGGTAGTTGATAAGAGCCTCCGAGGAGACGCAGCCCTCTGTACAGCCTGTCTTGGCTCGTCCATTGACCTAGCCCAGCCGACGCCGCACCTTGTCGTACTTGTGCATCTCTGCGTAGGACACGCCCAAATTGTAATATGCCTGTCCAGATTTTGAACTGAGTAAGTTCAAGAAATCTCCACGGATTAAACTAAAGCATGCAGCCAGCAACGCGGCTAAGTGTACCAATTTTGATGTCACAGACTCTCTTGCATGGCTGCAGCCATGCTGCATTCGCATTGCTTGGGCAATGAACCAGCGCCTCGGCAGGCTGCCCAGTGCCACAGCAGTCGCCACTCGAAATGTCATGAACAAGTGCTCGAACGTCGCAGGAACTGCAAGAAGGTAATGCACAATCCGAACTCAAGCTAACGAGCAGTCGGCGCGCTGAAGAGCAGAAGCCCCACAAAGTTCTTTCAGCCCCTGTGTTCAGCTGCTTAGCTTCCGGCTTCTGTGTAGCATCTGATGGCACCCTTTGGGTCCGACCTCAGGAAAGATCTTAGCTCCAGCTGCACAAAGCCTGCCTCAGAAGGTGGTCCAAGAGTGCACGACAAGTAAAAAGGCTAAGCTCTTGCCAGGCATGCAGGCAAGACCGGCAAGACATGCACTCGGCTGCTGCGGCACTGAACCCTTCAACATAAGGCCTGAACGCTTTCAGATGTAGCCCGTGGTTGATCAAACAAACTGCCAAATTCATCGGAGTTGTCCTGGGCAGGGTCCGCGCGATCCCCGATCCCCCATGCGTTCACATGCATAGGCTGGCATAGACTCCGGGACAGCATGCTGGGAATCACTAGTAGCGTTTTGCACTTGGTGGGCTTGCTGCCCAAGGCCCGCACTCACAGTTCGGGTTCGTTCTCAGCGCAGCACGATACCAATCTGCAGCAGCCTGAGACAAGCCAACTTCCAGCCGGCTGATGCAACGAGGCAGATGAGAAAAATGGTGGCCTGGTAATTCCCTTGCTGTCTGCAGACTGCGCCAATATTGTTCATGGCCTGTCGGCTTGCCGGCAAATTGTTCACACAAACTGAGATCTACAGTGGGGATCGCTGCTTTCTGCTTTCGGAGGCCTCCGTGGATCGCTGATCCAACTTGTAGGCCTGCAAGCCCCGTTTCGGTCTCCTCACCGTGCCACGAACTTCGAAGCACGCCTTCTCCGAATGTTCCAAAGCTCTTGCGTAGTCACCAGCCTTGGTCGGAAAGCATTAGAACTGGACAAGGGGCGCTATTTCGCTATCTGTGCTGTTTCTGTGGTCTCGGCTGCCAAGTACAAGGTGCCGAGGCTGAGATGGCCCTGGAAGTTCTCGGGGTCCAAACTTAGTTCACACCAGGGCGCAAGGCGTTACCAGGCTTGCTGAGATGCCCTGCCGGCCCGCTGGAAGGCGTGCCTGAGTACCTCGAAACACTTCTCTGCAGCACCACGGGAATCGCCCGAAGCCTGCCACAGGCCACAGCACGCTGCCACAGCTTGATGCATCAGCTCCGGAAATCTCTGACGCATCCGGTCAGCCTTCAGTCTTGCAGCCATGTCCAGCAAAGCTGACACCTGGCGCAAGGCTCAGCCGCGTGCATCCTCAGAATCTATCAACAAGACAGCCATGGTGTCTTCATGTTTCTTCGGTGCTCAATCCCACACCACGTGAGGTGGACCAGGGTGAAGGCAAGTGCTGCGCATATGTCGCATCAATAACTTGAACTAACTGTGACGAGTCGCACTCTAAGTGTGGGATGGACTGAGTCAGTGCTGTACAAGCAACGAGCTGTGCCTGGGTAGTGCCCTTCGGCAGCACCTGGACATGACGATTTACTTGTTGCGACTGTTTGGTTGGCATGTGTTTCTGAGGGAACATGCTGGCAATCGCTGGCATCAACGAGTCTTCACTGGGCATCAACGTCGAATCCTGTATCTTCAGGCAGGGTTTTGTAACCTCCTGGCCTGGCCATAGTTCAGGTACATCTGGCCTGCCACATCGAAACTGTACCAGGCAGGCTACGGCCTACGACTACTATCACTCCAATCTCCAATTATATGACGAGAGAAACCAGCACGACTGGAAAGCATTAGCCGATTAGCCTTGGAAGACTCCCAAAGTCGAAATTCGTCCAAGTCTCTGTGCCGGACTGATCAAAAGCCCTCCCCGAGCCCCGGCCCTCCAACGGGTTCAGCAGCGCTCAGCAGGCACAAGGCATACGAAGACAGCCGGCATCGTGCACGACACCCAGAGTCCAGCCGTAGCACACATTGTTCGACAAGACACAGTGCGGTGGCGTTGGGCTTGCGGGCCGCCAAACATGTTGAATTTGAGGGCAGCCTGCCTGTGGCCGACATGTTCTGCATGGCCTCACAGCAGAGAGCTTGCAGCTCATTGCAGCTCATTGCAGCTCTGAGGCTCCGGCGACCGGGCCGGCTCTTGCCCTGTCCCGTCCCTCCTACTGGCTGAGCCCAGAGACGCAGCGCCAACCCAGCACTTCCAGGCGCCCTTCAACTGATGATGCCACTGCATGAAACCAGCTGTCGGATGGATCTATGTCATAAAACCTACTGGGTGGGTCGTCTTTCACCTTATAGTCAGCAACGAGTCCTGGTCGCATGCGCAATTCGTCATCAGGCAACAGTCGGAAAGAGCATGCATCGAATTTGCAGAGTCTTCCGGGCAATCCACATAAGGAATTTGGACAAGCTAGACTTTCGTGGCGGCACATGGAGAAACAGGCTTTCTGTATGTACCTCCACGCCAGCCAAGGATAGCCCGCACGAGTATGGACATGTGGCGATGGACCTCAACATGCGCCCTTCTCGGCCATTTTGAAGCAGCCTTCGCGGCCTTCACTAAATCACAATCAATGCGACAGCTAGCCCATTGACATGCGGGACACTGCAGCCAGTGAGCTGAAGGTGACGACAGCAGAGGCCAGAAGCCAGCGCTCAGCGATGTGACGCTCTTGATGGCCAAAGGATACCAATGATGCCAGAGGTCGCGAGGCGGAAACGCTAAGTGTCTGTGTTGGTGCGGCTGCGTGACCTTGGCCGCGCAGGCGAAGACGCCTGACCCGAGCCAGTGCGTCGAAGTTCACTGCGGGTGATGACGTTGCGGAACGAGGCCTGACAGTTCCAGAAGGCATCGGGATTCGACTGCGAATGCCATGCTCGGTGTCCAGACTACCACATCGCAACAAGCTGTTTTGAGGCAGGCGGATGATGCGGAGATCTCTTTTGGAAGGTAGGAGACATGCCGATGAGATGCAGCCAAGCAGGAGCTTTTTTCAAGATGTCTATTCAGTGGGGAGGGGGAGGCGCCTCCCTCTTCCCCAAAAGTCTAACGACTTTGCTTGGACTGCGGCTGCCATATGTTGGCTGGAGCCAATAGCAGTCACTACAAACACTTCTGCCGCAACTGGCAAGAGCTACTTGGACTTGACAGGTTTCAGCCACAACGAGCTCAAGGACATTGTAAGAATTTCCAGGTCTACACGATCGTGTGATATTGAAAAGAACACTTGCTTGAGCACACTCGTCAGTTACAGCTACACGAGAGCTCTGCGGCATGTCACAACGTAATTCATTAGGCCTTAGGCATCGCTGCTTCTGCCTAGATGTCACTATCGAGTTTGCGTATGCTTGCATCCTCTTGCCGTGCAAGAGCTGAGTCAGGCTGGCATGAAACCCCGGGAGGCCTTCCAGGTGTGCGACTGAGCTTGTCACCACTCGATGCTGTACAAGGTTTCATCTCTGTTGTTCAAAAGGTGATACGGGTACACGTGGGCGCAAATTCAGAGCCAGCCAACCAGGACCCACATGAAGACCAACGCGCAAATGACCATCGACCTGGGCACCCATACATGTTACAGTTTGATTCACACCTTGCACCAGAGTCAAAAAGAAAGAACTTTGTTGCATCCAAACGTCATCCCTCCGATGCACATCCTCTCTCTGTTCATAGCAGCTTCCATAAGCTCGATGTACTCTTCAGGAGCTTGGCCTTGCAAGATCAGCAAAGCACCAGCATCACCAGCAAGTGGATCAGAGTTCGCTTCGCTCTTGCATCTGTGAGGAACTTCCACGAGCTACGCGCCAGCGGTGGCACATACTATGTCTTACTGGAACGCCGTCCACACAAAGACTCGCTTCGTCTGCGCCCAGACACCAGTTGCGGGGTCCACATCTGGCACTAGGCCGTCGGGCTTCTTGAGCAGCAACTTTTGGATTTCGAACCTGGCAGCAAGCTCAGCGCAACTGGGGGCAGCTGCACGTGCACCGCACGCCGACAATTGCAAGAAAAGCAAAGTTGGCCCTTGATGTCTTGTCCGCACTTCCTCAGGACGCTGCCAGCGATCGCGGTCCTCGCCATCGGCATCCTCGGTACCCTCTGGCTTCAGCGAGAGGCGGCCTGAGCTTAAGGGCCCTACGCTGACGTTGCTCGCAGAGCAGGCTCGTGACTCGTGCGGGACCGGGTGCCTTTGCCAGATGGCCGACGACGAAGACCTTCTGCGCTGGCCTTGGCGCTGCCCAGCCCATCTTTCTGCCGGTCTGGCATTCTGCCCGGTCTCAGTATGGGTGGGGCGGGGCGAAGGCTCCGCATCCTTTCTTGTCGAGGAACTGCGGACCTGCAGGACCAGGCAGACACCTCCGGGCTGCTGAACCAGCGGGCAGCATCGCGGTAGCCTGTCATCCGAGAGATTAAAGCCTTCACAAGGTCGAAAACATTCTAAAACCCTGTCAGCAACTTCCTCATGAGTCATGAGGCAGTACAGAGCTGTGCCATGAAGCTATGCGTCATTTGCGACTGATGCTGCAGAAGTGGCAAAAAAGTCACAGGCATTTTGTCTGAATCCACCGAGGCCACACGCCGGTGACATCGGTGGAGCTGCTTTGCTTTGCCCCGGTTTTGTCTAGTCAAAAGCGGAATGCAATGGGTGATCGCTTGGCCTCGCCAGTACAGCCCCCGCAGAATCGGTTCCTTCGGGGGGAAGACGGCCCTGCAGCAAACACAACTTCCTAGAGTGACAACCTCGTCAGACGGGCTGTGCAGGGTGTCTTCTCGGACAAGCCTGTGCACTGTATCATGTCTGACAATCACCATGCACGTCAACGAAATTGCGCTGAATCGGCACAGCCAAGACACCACCAGGCAGGCAAGAATGGCGCACTGATGTCCGACGACGGGTTTGAGAGAAGAGCCGAAACGCGAACGACGTAGTCTGCTTCATTGCCTGGGAAAAAGCGCACGTACATACACACATGTATACATGCATGCATAGACATACTCAGTTAGGTTCAAACCTTCTAAGCTGGCAGTGCCATGCATTTGAGAAAAGCATACGCAACTCCGGCAAACTCGTCTGGCCTTTCCAGGGAACGAGCATCTGCGGCCAGAACATCCCATCAAAGTAGGCATGCCCGTCATAACGGTAAGGACCAATTCCGCCTATGATCCTCGGTCTTGCAGCAACAGGCAGCTTTTCAATTCAGTATGTGGCTCACAAGAGCTTTTACAACGGACCACTCTACATGTTCACGAACGGAGCACACCTTCCGGTGCCATGCGATGCAGGCTGATAAAAGCTAACTGTGGCCCAGCATCGGGACATGGCAAGAAGAGCGCAGCGCGTGGAAAACGTCTTCTTGGTTCTTGAAGCTGTTTACCACCTCTGCGCTCAGGAAGGGGAACTTCAAGGAGACGCGGGTCAGCAAGACGCGGATGCGGCCAGAAAGGCTTCCTTGGCTTCACATTCCAGGGGCATATGGCGGGCCCCAGGCTCTGCCAAGCGTCGATAAGCGTTTGCAGGCATCATCTTGCGCAGCACGTCCTCCGCCGCAGGGAGCATCCGGAATGGATTGTAGGCACACTCGGGCTGCTTCCTCAGCTTCGAAGGCATCGCGCTGTATGGCGCCGACAGGTGCGGCCGAGTCTCGTGAGCACCACTTCGAAGACTTCCTTCGGCTGCAAACCACAGGATAGGACGGTGGCCACGAGGGCGCCTCCTCAGCGCAACACAAAGTGCCGACAGTCGAGTCCCATCCATCGGCAGAGCTTCAGTGCAAACCAGGCTCCCGAAGATCCGCTGAAGGCTAGGTGGTTCGGGAATTTCTCGGACTCGGCCTCCTAGTTTCAAGAGCCACAGAGCCAGTGCTCTGTTGCGACCTACATGTCTGTTCCGTGTGTTGCCTCGCCTCAGGTTGCAGGTCGTCAGGCACCAGGTGCTCCCCTTGGCTATCTGACCGGACCGGACCGGCTCCAAAGAACAGCGAACAGACCCCAATGAAAGCTGCTGCAGAGGCACGCAGCCAAGCTGCTACACCGAAGTGATAGCAATACCTTGGCTCTGAGAATGCCGTGCCTGGATAGCAGCTACTGTACAGCATCGCGCAGAATTCGACAGAATGCCATCAGGCTCTGAAAAGCTTGGCGAAATCGCACCGAAACTTTGCGAGCTGATCGCCTTCTAACTTCTCTTGCTCCGGGATGCAGCCAACCACTGGAGTCGAATGCAATGCTGATCTGCGGGCTGAGACCGCGTAAACATGCGAACACAGACACATATCGACCGTGCCTTCCTCTGGGCTTCGAGCTTTGTCACTGACTTTCCTCAGCTGCTTTGGCAAGAGGGTAAGGATTCGCAACTTAATGCAACGGGACGCCATCTGCTTGGTAGTGGAAGTCCGTGTAGAGCATAAGGCCGCTGGTCATGACCAAGAAGTACAGTAACAGGACAGCGCGCGAAATCTGCATGTCCCAAAACCTGTACATGCAAAACCTCGGGGAAGCAGAGCAGACACTTCAAGGCAGCAAATAATCAGACCCTTTCCCTTGCCATCTCAAGCCCCGCGCAGCGCGTGGCAAGCACAAATCGCAAACCTCGGCATTAGCCGCATGATGCCGTTGCTGAACGGACGGGAAATGGAGTCAAGTCGAGCCAGCGATAGTGGCCACAGCAGGCGAGCAGCTGGAACATCTGAAGTTCGGTTACATGTGCCTTGCGCACCAGCGGCACTCCCCGCTGGGACAGCAGCGAGAGGCTGTAGAAGGCATAGACGACCTGCGGCGCCGCTGTCTCGCTTGTAGCTGCCAATCGAAGTACGTAACATTGCGACTCCTTCTCTCTCTTCAGTGGATATGATACCTTCCCAACCTTTGCATGACTCCATGAGAACGGGCCCTCCGATCTGCCAACCAAGCAGCGGCCCGCGTGGCAGCGTTCACAGCAGCTGGGAAATAGGTGTCCTTGCGAGAGTCGGCACCGGACACCACACACTGGCAAGAACGACTCCAAAACCGCGCTCCCGATTGTTGGTATTATAGCTCCAATGTGCTGCACTGCACCAATACATGTCTTCATGCTGTCACATTGCGATAAGCCTGCCAAGATCCGGCGTTACTGTGCCATTCTGCATTCTTCATGAAGGCCACCGCTTCCAAGTGTCACCACCGCAGGCATAGCGGCAGGCAAAGAACCAGCCCCACATGTTCAGCAGGCGCAGCCTGCAACAGGGCCGACTCTTTACAATCTCAGGTCTGGCGAGAAGTAAGTGGCCCTTTCAATCTGAGCTGCGCACCACACGTGGAGGAACGTGATCTTTTGAAACTTCCTAGGACTCTGCACTCTCTTTGCGGCGCGACCATGGGAGCTCCCTTCTTCCAACTGCAAGAGTGGCTGCATGACAGTGTTTCACTATTGCTCCAGCCAGGATGCTTGCGGATGACCACGAAGACCCTGAGAAGTTTCTCTTAAGCGCACGCACAAGTCTCATGTCCGTAACCATGACTAGTGTCGTGTCAATTGCGCATATGATGCCACAAATCCGCTTGTGACGAGTGACGTATCCAACAGCTCGAGCTGGCAGCAGTGGTAATGGAACCATATGAAATAGCCAAGGCGGTGGCCCTCCTGGCACAAAGAACTACAGGACTCTGCCACTGGACCATTCATTCTGGGACCTGCAGCCTTTGCTGCAACCTTAAGTATCACCCGCCTGCCTTCGTGTAGACAAACTGATTGCCCCACGGATAGCTGAACCCTTGCCTCAAGTTGCAACAGCAACACAGACCGCGGAGGAAACTCAAAGGACCGACCTGGTCCCGTTAGTCAGGGCGCAGCCATGCTTCTTGAAGCACTCGCACACACACATACCTCAGGTGCAAGGCTATACATGGTCACGCGCTCCGCGGCCCCCACCCCCTCCCCCGCCCATGGTCCAGGACCTGTGGGATTTTTGGGGTTTGGGGTTTGGCTTTTGAGTTTGGGGTTTGAGGTTTAAAGTTTAAAAGTATAAGGCTTCGAGTCGACAACGGCTTAGGGAGGGCTCGGCCTTGGGGTGTAGATTAGGGTTGACGGTTTATGCTCTGCTTTAGGCTTGGAACCTGCATTTGGGCGGTATTTGGGGTTGGGTGTAGGGTTTAAGGTATAGGTTAAGGTTAAAACAAACAGGAGCTTGCGCTGCTTTAGAGGATTTGTCGGTGGCGTGGGGCTTGCCTAAGATCCCGGCCCTCGCAGTGATCCCTGGCCGCCCCCCCCAGTAGCACGCCACCTTCCACCGTAATTACCATTGGGGGAGGGGGGCCGAGAACGCGAGACGCCTGACCATACATGCTTCTACGTCCCTTCATGACCCTGTCATCAATCAAGGCACATGGAACACACATGGACAACACCTGGAAGTTCTTGCGCCCAAGACACGTGTTCAGCAGCATCTGTGTCATGTTGTACACAACCAAGATTTCAAAGATGGTGCTCTTGATAGGTAGGCGAGCCTGGTCGGTTAACGTTGCAGAGCTTTTGCTGCCCAAAGCAGCGACGGCGCAAGACACAATAATACACAATAGTTTCGCGCCAGTCGCGGAAGTTTTCAAGACTTCAAAATGTGGCTGTTTCAAACGTGCGCTGTCTAACTTCCTTGCGCGTTCGTTACCTCAGTTTGCTTGACGACAGAGGTTAGAGGGTCTAGTGAGCAACGCGCTGGCAAGGCTTCTTCATGCACGAAGAACTCCAATATTATCCTGCTTGGGAAATGAGTATCTGCCGCAGTCTTTGTGTCACAGTCTGCAGAAATCTCGCTGCGGAGTCCTGTTGGTTGACTTCCCTTGCAATGTCTTGTCGTGGCCAGATCCTACATCTCATCGACGACGAAGATGTTGCTCGCTTCTGTGTCATCGTGCGTCGAAGCGAACTTCACCCTACGAAAGACAGTTGCTAGCGTCGGCAAGTCAGGCGCTATCTGCAAGGCGTGTCTTGCGAGGCTTGTTTGGCTCCACTCGATACCGCGGTTCCTGCAACGTCTCAAAGAGGCACTGGTTCGCTTCGACTTGAATAGTCTTCCTGTGTGGGTAAGTGATGACCTCTCGCCGATGCGCTGATTCACTGTTGGCAAGACCCTTGGACCAATGGGAACATGCAGCGTCCGGGACTACGCAGGTGACAACATGACGAACATGTTCAACTTCTTGGGCTCCACTCACTGCCCCTGGCGGCCCTAGCGCGTCCCAACAGCACTTCACGGAATTGCTGCGGGGTGGCTGAACTCAGCGTAGCCATGCCTAGCTCCTGGTCCTAGCCCAGCTAGAGCTTGCCTCCATCAGTCTCGATGAGCAATGCAACATGGAGAGGTAGCCTTGGTCGCGGTGCTTTGGAGCTGCAAAACAGAGCCGGCTCTGATGGCTTCTGAGCAGCCCAAGGAGACCACGACCAAAACAGCAAAGTTCACGTGTGAGTTGTGACCACCCACTGTCTGCTCAAACTCGCTGGCATCCACACTCCTGCAAGCCCCCCTTGCTCACGAGTAACAAAACTGCATTGTAAGGCTCTAGATTCATGCTGCGAGTTGGAGGACAAGAGCGAGGACAAGAGCAAGACTCGCAACGCAACAAGGACTAATAAAGTCTGCGATGAGAGCTCCATCATTAGGCCGTGAGATGCAGATGATGCAGTTCCATTGCGCTTTGTCGCCGCTTCTGAGTTCCAGCCTGTTATGTTCGGTTGGACCGAGGGGTTCTCTGCTCTGCACGTGCTCACGTGGGGGCGCATGCCTCTCAGCGCGAAGTTTGCAGGAACTTGATCAGCCGACCTGCCTGCTGCTCGAGAACCGCCGAATAGCCGCAAGCGGCAGCATCTACAATGCTCTGTATATACATGTAGCAACATGAAAGTGATGTGCAAAGGGGAGTTCCGGAAACAGCGACAGCTGCGTGATTGATCTGATTGCTCCTGCACTACTGAGGTGTGGAGATGTAAACGAAGACAGCAGATTGTCAACAAGCGTCTCGAATCAATCTGCG
>CAJNDT010005896.1:243829-318829 GCA_905221615.1 Symbiodinium sp. CCMP2592 | reverse complement strand
CGTCCCCTAGACTTTGTCCAGGAAGCCACCAGGACGTCCACGAGGCCCACCAGCGCCCGGCGCCGGGCCATGGCTGCAGATGCTGCAGCCTTGCAGAGAGAAAGCGAGCCGCGAGTTGACTCAGCACCTGCCAGCTGCCAGCATCTGCCCCCTTCGGCTGCTCCTCGGCGTTGAGCATGTGGGCAAAGAGTGAGTCTGAAATCTCATGCGCCTCGCGCAACTGCAGGCGACGAGCTGACGTATGCTGACGTGCTCTAGGCATTTGGTGCTTTGCATCACACGTCCGACGTCCGACCCTTTGCCTTCGCCTGCGCCTTCGCAGTGAAGTGCGTGGCCTCCCGCCAGCAAACCATTGGCAAAATAGGAAGTTGCACTGTTGCACTGCACTCTCGCCATTGCACATTCCGCAAACAAACGCACCACCTTCGTAGAGATTTCGTCCGAGATCTCGTGGGCCTGTCACGAGCACTGCTCCCAAAGCAGCTTCGAGCAGTGCTTTGAGAAATACTCACAATGCTCTTGCCTTCGCTTGTGCCTTTGCAAGTAGGGGAGTCGCCTGCGTGAGAAAAAAAGCTCTTGCAGGCTTCAGACCGAGCCCCTCCAGCCCTTTAAGGGCCTTCGTAGAGATTTCATCCGAAAGCTCGTGGGCCTGGCTTGTTCTTCTCGCCGAAACCGTCTTAAGAAAAGTCTTCACCCACAGCCTTGGCATGTGCTTCGGCGGAAAGCTTCCATGCCTCGCATCGCCACATCTGCAACACTCGCTTGACCGCTTGACGTGTCTCGGTTTGCTGCTGCAAAATGCGGATGCACGATTCAGCTAGGTGAGTAAACTTCGACGGCGGGTCGCAATGCTCCCACAGATTCTCTCGTTTTTCCGTCCCAGACGCCTTTGTAGAGATCTCGGCTGCTACCTCGCGGAAGCGTGAGAAGGTCTCCGACTCGCTCGCCTGAATATACCAGGGCTGGTCGCAAGAGCTGCTAGCAAACATCGCTCACATTTCTCCATGTCACCTTCTCGTCCTTCTCATCCTTGTCACAAGTTTTGCTTGCATTGCTTGCACTGGTGGCGTTGCCATTGGTCGCTTCATCTGCCGCATTGCATGGCGACGACATGGCCTACTTAGCTGCTCATCTGATCTCATCCGTTATGCTCTTGCAGGAACGCTGACACGGATGAGCGTGGTTGAAAACGATAGATACTGCAAAGCGCTAACACAAAGGGGTCTGGTGATTCACCCCATCCTGGGGAAGGACACCGCTGCAGTCTAACGCTACATTCTAAAAGTTGGCCGGTTCTGAATGCTGGACGGACTGTTCGAGAAAGCGGGAGGATTTCCAAGCGTCACTATCAGGCAAGCGCTACAATGTGTCCACATCTGTTTGTGCCGTGCTGTCACTGCGGAGTGCCGGATCCGTGGACAAAAGTCCATGCACATGCAATCATGCAATGCTGTCTCTGGCTTCACGAGTGGGTACTTCGACCAGCATTGTGTCGTGCAGCAGCAACAGGAAAGAGGCACGACCATACCCATCAGAGAAAGGGCACTGCCATTTCCACTACATCAGTCGTAGCTCAAGTCTCGATCCGCATCACTGGGTGCCTGTCCCGCTTAACAGCCTAGGAGCTGGGTCGCCTAACGAGGGTTATAAGCGCCGTTAAGCGGACAAATTCACCGACAATGCCATTGAGGTTGCAAGGCCACAAGAGTTTCTATCGTGCAAGCTACTCTAACCTCGGTATATCGATAAGTGCAAAGTTGTTGTCGCCACCGTCCCTCCGCCCACACCCCGCCTTCCCAAATCCATCACAGCCGCTGCAGCCCCACCAGTCCATGCCCACACACCCTGCGCATCTGCTTGCGCCTCGAGTGTGCTGGGACGTTGCATAGCGATTCCTCCTTGCGGGTATTGCCAGCTCTTCGTGGGAAGCCCGACTCGCCAGCCCAGCATCGCGCCACGCCACCCGCCGCCCCCCCCCGTCCTCAGCCCTCAGCCCCGTTGGCCAGGAAGCCTGACAATGCTCGAGCCCACCACTTTCAGAAGGCAAGTGCACACATGCACATCTGCTGGGCACATGGCAGTGCGCGCACTTGCCTTCCGAAAGAGGTGGGCTCGAGCATTGTCAGGCTTCGTGGACAATGGGGCTGAGGGCTGAGGACGGGGGGGGGCGGCGGGTGGCGTGGCGCGATGCTGGCGAGTCGGGCTTCCCACGAAGAGCTGGCAATACTCGCAAGGAGGAATCGCTATGCAACGTCCCACACGCTGCACACTCGAGGCTCAAGCAGGTGCTTGGGGGTTCATACCTCCATTGATGTAGAATCAATGGGGCGGAGGGACGGTGGCGAGGGCTTGGTCAAGGACCAGCAGAGCTTGCAATGGCTCAGGATTCAGTCAAGCAGGGTGGAGTTGTGACGAAAGGAATGCCGGCTGTCGAACGAGTCTGGCTGCACCCACACCGCTTGCCTGGGATGAACAGGCAAGGAGGAGCGACGCCAAGCCCTGGTAATGGTGATGAAAACCACCAGCACCAAAGCTCAGCATCACTGCACCTTTCGCAGCCACCCAAGCTGAGCTGTGAGAGTTACCAAACAAGTCCGACGGCCGGGTATCCCAGTTCCAAAGTCCAATCATATACGAGGTACAACCATTTCTAGATCTCGTGGCCTTGCATATCCGTTGCTGCAGCTCTCTGCTACTGTAGTCCTGGGCAGGTCGAGGATTTCAATCAAGAAAGAAACAAGCCCCTTAATTACCACTGAGTGAGTTAATTCTGGCACCAACATTCGTAACTCCACGCTGAAGTCACACAACTCCGTAGTCCCTAGTCTACAGCTTCTAGAGTTTGTATATCACATCCCCAGGCCGTGAAACCGCAGACGAGGCAGAAAGTGGCTGCAACTACCCCGTCCAAATGCAACAGTTATGCCCCGGACTCATTCCCCGTCAAATCCGGATTGGCGCAGCGAAAAATACAAAACACGCTAAACTACTAAACGAATTCCATCCAGCATCCACTGATGCAACCCCCCTGGAGGCGACACGGCGCTTGCAGTGCAGAGATTCTCCTCAGCCTCACAGTTCGCTGCAAAGGGTGATCTTCTGGCATCTGAAACCAAAGCTCAGGCGCCTGCTTCGCTTCGGCCCCACTGGCGCAAGGCCTCAGAAGATGAACTCTGACTCCCTTTCAGGGCTCTAGGCCCTAGGCCCCCTACAAGCAGACATCTCTCCCAAGCGGATGCCGTCGCCGTCAGCGACCTCTGTCTCTGTCTGTCTTTCGGAAGGGTAGAGGAAGAAGGAGCGAGCTTCCCTGTGTGCGTCAACGCCTCCCCTGTCTCTGTCTGTCTGTGTCGGTGTCGCTGTGAGTGTTGCTGCTGTCTCTGTCCCTGCCTCTCTCGCTGTCTGCCGGTTCTGACGGTTTGTCGGCTCATCTCTCCGCCTGCCTGTCTTGCCCATGTGTCTGACACACCGGTTTATATTTATGGCCAAAATCTTTTCCTTCGAGACAAGCAGGCTTTAGTTGGGCAGTGATTGAGGGCGTTGGGACGTGTCCCGTCGTGACACCAGCTTGTCAAAATGCAGGTACAGCAGCCTGCTATTGGATGGCCATTCAGGGTCATCAGGGCATCCTCATTCGACATTCGTTTACACACTTACATACATACATACCTACATACATACATACATACATAAATACATACATACATACATACGTTACGTTACATTACATGACATTACGTTACATTACAGAAATACGTTAATACATACATACATACATTTTTTACATACATACATACACACATACATACAGACAGACAGACAGACATACTTCTTCTTCAACAGCCGCAAGCAGGTCTTCGCGATGCGATAATCTAGGGCAGTCTGAAATCGGCATTTTATGGATGCGTGCTGTGTTTACAGCACCCCTCGCAGCAACACTATAGCTTAAAAAGAGCCACATCTCCGGTCTCTGATACATACATACATACACTCACGTCTTCACATCTTTCGGGCAGAGAGTCCGTAAGGTCGCAGCCCAAATGCAACGAACCACAGCCAATTACAACGAAATAGAATCGAAAGAGCTCCAAAGCTCGCAAGGGTTCCTCAGGAAACAGTCTGTTGGGCATGCTCAAGTCCACGGACCTCTGGTAGCGAGCAAGAAAAGGAAGAGCACGAGGGCTCAAAAGAGGAGACAGGCGGGTGAGCCAGAACTCCAGAGCCGCAAAGCCGCAAAGCAAAGCGAAAACAGTACTGCCAAGGGTATCCAAAGCGAGCTCGGCAGGCGAAGCCTTCCAGGAAGGGAAGTGTGCCGCCGGTGTTCAAGATGGAGACACACTCGGCACTCGGGAAGATCGTAGATCACGGCGGGGTGTCCCGCTTCCAACCGCTTGCACCAAGCCGCGGGCCCAACACATAAAAGCGGACGGTCTGCAGACCGCCGTGCTCTCGGGAACTGGATGGCATCCAGCAAGAGACCCACGTCCCGGAATGTATCGACGGGCGGAGTCTCCTCAGACAGGGAAAAGACAAGCCATTCGACAAGGTCCGCCTCCGTAATCCACCGAAGATGTCACAGAGACTGTTCTGAGACTGTTCTGCAAAGATGGCGAACCGATCAAGGCAAACCGCACTGGTGATGCGTAAGCGGCCGGTGGAGGCACAAACACAACGCAAGGCCTCCCTGATGCGCCGCCATAGTTGCTGGTCAGAAACCTCCAGCCCATCAAACGACATGATGAACAGCCTCGAGGATCTCAGCGACGGGGCGATTGGGCTCGTCAGTCATTCCTGCAAAAAACACTGAAGGGAAGCACGGGGCCATGGCGCGGACGACGGCATTTGGCACCTGACGGCATCCTCAGCACGATTGCTACCCTGTCCTGGCTCAATTTGGCACCAATACGCGGCGGCTTGAAGCCTATGCCTGCAATCCGCACTGCGGGATAGGTGCTTACAACAGCATTCGCACCTTGTGCCAGTTCGAACACCACGACCAGTAGCATGACAACCGTGGACTTTAAAGGTATGCACAGCCCCAGATTGCAAAGTGGGGAATGTCTTGTTGCATGGGCCGCAACAATACCTGGCATCCCAGGCTTCCGGCCGGCTGCCAATCAGGATACCACCAGCAAACTGAAGTTGCCGGGCGAGAAGCCCCTGATGCCTGCTGGCCTGCTGGTACCCAAGTGCGGCTGCCCAAGTCTCTCTGCGCACAGCACATTGCTGTGCCTTACTGACAAGGCATTTCCACTGACCCGGGAAACTGAGCATGGTGGAGCACCACTATGCCCAAGCAGTTTGAGCATCCAAACCAACCAGGAGGTGCGGACGGAGGCTAGCCATGCTCCCTCCACATGTGCCAGGGCCCAAAACTCGAAAATGCCCAACAACAACACAGGACTGCAATTGCCGGAAGCGTGCCAAATGCAACAGCGTAGCGAGGGAAGGCAGGCCGAGGGGTGCTAGAACGTGGGTGGCACCTAAGTGCCATGCCTGCTCAGCCGTGTACTGTGAACATACATACATACATACAGTTTCATTATTACATAAATACATACATATGTATGTGCGTGCTGGCGTCAATTAACGAAACGTGCGGAATTGCCAATTTAGTTCCTTGCCGGCTCCTCTGCATCGCCGTGCATCTGCAAGGCACGATGAAACCTCGAACACAATGCTGCATTCCGCGGAGACTTCTAGCTTCACTGTTGTGTCGTGCACGATTACGCCGTGCCGATCTTACGACTCGGTGCTTGGCAGCCGCCAGGCCATGATGCAGAGTTGTGTGAGGATTCGACCTCGCGACTTGACAGGAGCAGTCTAAGTATGAGTCCCAAGAGATGTCAGCAGGCTTAGCGGCTTGCCTCGGCATGAAAGGATGGCAGCCTTGGAAGCGAAACTAGACAGGGCACAAGCGCATAGAATCATAGAAGTGCGTTGCAGTGCGTCGCAGCCTGTTTTGCAGACATGTTTGGCACCAGGGCCATGGCCCTATGGCACTCCGCGGGCGCCCGCTCTGCTCTGCGCTTACTGCACCGCCTGGCGATAGGACGACGGCCGGCCCGATGCGGCACGGCTGCACGGATTTTCCGAGGGCGGCCTGGCGATCTCGACTTGTGCCTGCAATTGCCAGAATCGAAGAATGGCAACGGCCTGGAGTCGGCTCGCTTCCACATCTCACAGTCAAACCGAAGCCAAACCTCGCCTGGCGCCGGGCTTTTGCGCTGGCCTCCTCTGCGGAGCTTCGCAGAGCTTCGGACTCTGCCATTATGCGGTCTCTTAAACAGTTGGATTCAGCAGGGAATTAAGTAGCTGCCGATGTTCCTGAATCGTCTGCCTATGAAAGCATGAACAAAACGAGGGATTCTGCTAAAAGCTGATTCTTCACATTTAATGCGAGTCCCAGTCGTTCTTGATCTCCGTACTTAAGACACGGAACAACAAGAGGTCCTGTAGTGCGCTGCCACGCTGTTTCAGCAACAGCCGAGCCTGGCTCATCGGGGGTGGGGAAGCCACTCAGAGCCTCATCCTATCGCCACCTCCAACGCTGCAAAGAATCATGAAACCATCACTTCACTGACTTCACTCACCAACCCCAACACTCGAGTTGCATCTGCTTTCAAGCACTTCTGTCCACTGCCAACTGCCAGCGTCACAGAGACTTCTAGGCAAAGATCCGCTCTTCAGCGGCATCAGAGCCAATGTGTGCGGTGTGTGCGTTCATGAGTTATCAGTTAGCAGTCAGAGCCACTTACTGCACGCGTTGCCAGGCTCAATCAAGTACTGTGGCACCGCACTTGGCTCGCCTACCAATGGCCTTAACTGCTCAGTAAAGACCATTTCTGCGCTCCTACTTCACTTGCAGCAGCATGCAGCTGCAGTGATGGCGCTCTGCGTGCCTCGGAAGTATGACTGAGGAATCCTCGCCTTCGATCTTGGGTGAAATACTTCCGCAGCCTGCGAGTTACTGTGTTTTCCTACGCTGCTACGCATGGCGCCCCGCAGGCGATGCCAACGATGTGGCACTGACGAGGCCCGAGTGTAGGGGCCGGAGCGGGCTGTTGCCGCACTTTCCGGGCAGAAGCTACGCCACGTGGCATCCCATCAAGTCAACCTCAACCGAAGCTAAGTCATACTCAACGCCTTGCTAGGGACGGAAACCGACTTAAAGCTAGAGCCGTAGACCCAAAGGCCAGATAGTGCTAGCTGATAGCTGACGGGACCAGGCAAGCTCTCTCCAACGGGTTCACAAGGTAAGGCCAGACGGCCTGCCGTGCAAAAACATAAACTGATGGGACTGGCTGCGACTCACAGGTTTCTAGTTCGCACTATGCCCATGCACTGCCCGGCGCAATGAATCAGGATGGCTCGCGCATGCCAGAGTTCCAGCTGATTTCAGCCACGACCCGCCTCGCTCAAAGAAGTCCTACTGCTGCTTGCACTCCTCCTTGCCCTGGCATTCAGGTGCAACGCTCAACCTCAAAAGAACCTAGTGCCTGGGTGCTGTCGGTCCTCTCCAGGTGGCCCATCCTTCTTGCCCTGACAGTGGAAAAGCACAGCCAAAGGACTTTTTGCTTTGCACTTTCGTGCTGGGAACTTTGGCCAACGTTGTATTTTAACACCGATAGCTAACTAAGGTTAAGAGCTGCCAGCTCGAGACATTGAGACACGGGCTTCGAGCTTAACTTAACACATGAAGAGGGCACACTGTCAGAGTGCTTCAGCGAACTTAACCACTTTGAGCCTGCCTTCCTTGCAGGCGGCTTGAATCCCTTCTTTGGGCGTTCATCCTCATCCTCGTCGTCATCCTCGTCCTTCAAGTTCCACGGCTGCGTGCTCGCTCTTGACAAGCTGCTCAACTGTAAGCAGAGTTGAAACCGAGGTGACCACATCGTCATCTTCGTCCTCATCTTCGTCCTCCTGAGCGTTGGAGCGAACAAGTCCGAAACATGTGCTTGTGTTGATTGCAACGGCTGCGAACCTCTTCGTCCTCGTCATACCCGTGGTCCTGCCAGCGCAGCATTCGAGTAGGTCATCCATGTCGGATGCATGTGATGTTGACAATTCACCTCGCCTGGGCCGAAGCGGTCAGAGGTTTTCACGGGGCATCCCTTGTTCCCAACCCCACATCCCCTCCTTCTCTTATCACCCTGTCACCAGGCACTGACGAGCTCACAATGGTTCCCCCCCCCTCAGGTTCCCTTGTCAACCTGGCCGGGCCGACGCGCACAATGCGCAGCATTTACAGTGATCATCGTGATGGTCCTCTTCCTCCTACTGGCACATTGCTACTATTGCTAAATTAGACCAACAAATTTACAACTGCACTTACACTTGCTGTTGCTACCGCTACTGGTTTTGACTATTGACTATGACTGTGGCTAGGACTAGGACTAGTAGGGCTTGTATTGAACTAAGACGAAGACCAAGAGTATACCTATGGTTATGAGTAGTCCTGTTACTTGTACTTTTGCGCTAGTAACATTGCTACTGCTATGACTGGCTGCTCTGCTGCGACTAAATGTGTTGCTACTTGCTGGTACAATTGCGACTACTACGACTGCTGCGACTACTACGACTACTACGACTGCTACGACTACTACGACTACTACGACTGCCACGGCTACTACGACTACGACGACTACTACTACCACTACGACTACCACTACCACTACCCCTATCACTGCCACCAGTACCACTGCCACTACCACTACTACCACTACTCCCACTATCACTGCCACTGCCACTGCCACTACAACTACCACTACTACTCATAATCAGAATACTAGCACTGACACTGATAATTACTAGCACCAATAACGTGACCCACGCCACCAACACGGCCACACTATCGTCAGGGCGACTACCAGACTTGCCTCGGGAGCCGCTTCTCCAGTGTACCAGCGTACCGCAAACGGAATGAGCTGGTCCCTGACCTTTTCTTCGACATAAAAGCTGGAGTGGCACGTCAGGTATGTAACATGAAGCAATGCTTGTCTGGGTGGCCAACACAACAGCCAATCTCGTAGTCGTTTTCCTCAGGCTCCATCTGTTGAAAGAAGGCTTGCTTAAGATACACCCACAACAAGTTCCCGGTGCAGTAAACACAGCCAAGCATCCATGAGCAGCTCCATCATCTGGTCGTCATCGTCGTCATCGTCATCCTGGCACAGTGCTAAGCGTCTGGATTCTGGTTGCACCCCCTGAAGACTGGCAAGATTTTCATTGCAAAGGCAGAGAATTCGGGAGGCCTCCATCATTCCTCGTGCATCCTCGAGGTTCACATCCTCGGCTAAGCCAGTTGCATCCAGATTCCTTCAGATATGTACAGATCGTAAGGCTCCACAGCACGTGTCCTGTTCATGGTCGGCACACAGAAGAGCTGTTTTGTTACTGGACGTATGAAGGCTAAGTGCGCGACATCTGGAATCGGCATTCCCTCTTTGAGATTTCCTTGACAATGCCAAGGCAAAGGCTGTTCCAGGAACTTGCAGCACTGAGTCGCATACGGAAGAATCCGCGGAAAAAGGAGTCCCGCGGCTCCTCCTTCTCCTGCCGACTGCCAGTCCCATGGGCGGCCTTTACATAGCTGTGGGGGAAACGCTGCGTGCTCGAAGAGAGCATGAGCTGACACGAGTATTTCGTGAGGCGGAGTGAACCAAAGGAAACTTCGCTTGCATCGCTCGCTTGGTCGGGTCCTTGCCCTTCTGCTTGGCCTTCTTCGCTCCTTCAACCACAACCGGTAGCGAAAGAGTTGGCCGAAGTGAGCACCCTTACGATGCGTTGCCATCGAGCAAGAACAACGGCACTGGCTGTTGGTTCCTGCGTCCTAGCCTCTGGAAGTTGCGGTTGTGATTGTGCAGTGATTACAAGTGAAGAACTGAGACGCCAACCTCCTCCCTTCACCTTCTTCGTCACCTCATCACGAGTGGTGAATCGCTTCATGCATGGTATGCACATCCCGCACCCGAGATCACTGTAGCGAACATTGGCAGAGAATCGGAAAAGAAAACGCAGGAGCCTTCTCCACGGTGACATTCTTCCCTGCATTCCAGTCAATCTCGGCAGCCTCCACGGCACACATGTTGAAGCTGCAAAAGGCAGCACGGAGCAGCTGAGGCCTTGATCTCTTTGGCAGAGACTTCGCCCGTGTAGGGTGAGGCTTCTTCAACATGGTACTCCTGACGTTGACATCAACGACAAAAGCGCCAGCATCGTAGCATTAAAAGTTCTTCGTCCTTCCACAGCTCCGTGTTGGTGAAGTAAGGGTTCTCCACGAAATGGAAAATCAGCTTGAACCCCTTGGAGATGTCCTGCAAATTGCTGGCAGTCATCGCTACAGCCACCAAGCCGCCTTTGTTTTCACTCGCTAATGCCTGCAAAAATGGATATGCAACATACTCTTTTGCACCCTCTACCAGGTCTTCAGATCCGCTTCACTCGTCCACTCAGAAAACCGCTTTCGGTTCTGTCAAAAGCTAGAGATTAGTGTACGAGATGTGAAGCAACTCTTCAATTGAGAGGCCCAAACCCAACAATGACAAGCAACCCTGAACTTCTGCTTTGTACAAACACTGCAGAGGGTCCGCTTCATCCAACCAAGCTTTGGTGATGTCTTTGCCTGGGCCAAGCGCTCAAGCTCTCGAAACAAGCTTTTGCGAGGAATGCACTGATTTGTGGATGTCATGGCGTGGCAGCTGAGTCTGGTACAATAGTCGAGCACTGGCTCGTCCCATTCCTGCACATCGCTCGAGGACAAGTGCGCTCCAGCCCAGAACGCTCAAGCATGCTACCTGTGCGCGAAGGTTGCCGTTGCCTCAATGTGCTCCTCGAAGGCGGGGAGATGCTTCATCGCCTCAGAGCTGTGCATGTCGCACGGTCCGTTGAATCACACTCGCACGCTCGCCTCCTTCCAGAAGCCTCGCAAGGCGGGCGTGCCGGAGGCCTTGGCCTCACAATCCGAACACGACTCACGGAATCAGCCCACACCCTTTGCTCTTTCCGATCACCTCCTCACCATCGGCTGCTGCGGCGTTTGTTAGGATCTGTGTCCTGGTTGGCAATGCTTGCAGTGAGACTTGTCAACTGCATTTCGACGCCACTCTTTCGATACATGGCTGTCCTCTGATCAATGAAGGGCTGCTGCTTTGCAGAGTACTGCTTTTGCAACTCCTGCGATCGTGGGATCACTCGCTGCAAATATGTTTATGCATCTTGCGCGTCTTGGCACACTGCCACGCCCGAACCGAGTCAAGTCCATAAGCTCGGTGAGTCTTCGGACAAGCGCAGCAAGCTCTTGCTGTGTTCACACACTTCTCCGGTGGCCTAGGTCGTCATAGCGCCTTTTGCATCGAGGCCTCCTTCAAACCACTGAAGATTCGTCCTGAACAGCTTTCTCGTATTCTCGCTCGACCGCCAAGTACTTGTCATCGATCTCCTTCAACTCCTGCGTATGCGAATCATCCGACTGGCCTCGCCACGTCCGAGCGTAGACTCCTTGATGATTGGCGGATCTTCCGGAGCTGCCTCCACCTCCTCCTGCGACCGCGCGAGAGAGTGAAAGCGAGAAAGCGATAGCTGCAGTCACTTTCGTTTTCATGCCTTTCATGCGCTCAGCGCCTTCTTCGGCTCGGCCTCGGGCTCCGTCTTTTTCTTTCCCATGTCGCCACGGCAACGCCTCCAAAGGCAAAGGCGGGGATGACGCGACTCGCAGGGGCGCAGAGGTGCCTGGATGCTCTCCCCAGCTGCGATGCCCCCCGGAAGCCAAAGCTGCAGCGTCGAGGGACGGGCTGACAGTTTCGGGACAAAGACGGAAGCACAGCTGGAGATGTGTCAGTACGCTTGCAGATCACGTGTCGCAGGATAAGTTCGCCCGAATGGCCCAACTCTGCAGGACCCCAACAAGACCTTGATCAAACGTTGTCATGCAGTTCCTGCGATATGAGATAAAATGAGAAGTGTTTGTCTCAGCAGGTGTGACACCTCCAACTTTCTAGATGCGCGCACAGTCGTCGGCTAAGGCTGGGACGTCTTTGCTTTTGACGCCGCTCGAAAGCGAACGCCGCCTCCCAGCAATACAGATAAGTACATCCAGAATGGTGCCCGAGAGTCAAACAAAGGACGTTCGGACGCGGAATGGACTGAGGTCCACTCGCTTGCGGCTGAGCTTTGTCTTTCCCTTGCAATACCAAGACGTGCCAAGACCAAGACTCCAAAGACCGGGCGCTTGTGCTGGTCACAAGCAGACTCCCGCACTCTCAGGCACAAGCTGCTTTGACCAAGCTTTGAAGCACACTCGAACAAGAGATGCCTGGCAAGAAGCTCCACACATCTGCAGATGCCTTGCTTTGTAAACCTGCAAAAAACATGCGATAATAAACACATGCATTCATGTGCTGCAACATGTGCAGGTAGCACGAGTCTAAGTTCCTGTAGCTACTCTGCTCTATCGCGCTTGCGGCTCCAACTACCACTGCTCGACATGCAGAAACTGATGCCCGACAACTCGATGGCACATATGACTCCGAGGCAAGATGCCCCTCGCTTTCACAATCAACATGACCCCAACGCCTGAACGGCTGTAGACTGGCTGTAGAAGAAAAGGGAAAAAGAGGTACGCTCAAGACGACATGAGAGACACATGCATTTACGGAATCGATGACGTGCGTCGAGCTCTACCGGCCTCCAAACCCACAGCCCAAGCCTGCACAATGCAAGGCACAATGAGGAGTTCCTATTTGAGGTCTCTTCTTCCGTCGGGCCAGTGGGTCGATGGTCCCTTCTATTGATTCTATTTCAGTGTCCAGGGCGTCAAGTTTAAGCATGCACATGCATGCACAACTTGTGCCAGTGCCAACCTCGAGAACTCGCAGGCAGCGCTCGTTATGTTCAAGATGCGCTGTCAGCAGCGAGCTGTACTCCTGCTCTGTGCAGCTTCCCCCCCCCCAAACGCAAACCGCATACTCAGCTAACCTCAAGATCGCCGACACGATTCGCGACCCTCAGAAAGCGTGGTAGCGTCCTCTGCAGTCACATCCCGGAACCTTGCTCGGGCTAGAGACCGCCAAGCTTGCCTGAAGCAGCGAGAAGCTAGAAGCCGCAACTCCTCATGAACCGTGGGCCATCGCAGGAACGGAAGGAAATCGATGGTAGCCAATGGACATTCCATGTAATTCTTGTTCGGATCGGATGAGAGTTTCAGTCCATGGTACTTCTGGTCCGGATCAAACCACGTGGGACTTCAGCTGAGTCGCCAGCAGACATCGGCACCGGAGTGCAGTGCCAGAGGCCGCAGCCAAGGCTCCGGCCTGGAAGTCACCCAAGGCTCAAAGGTGACCAAAGCCCATGCACGACCAGCGCCCTCCTCAATTTTCGTTAAACGCTGTGACATGCTGTGGCTCTCGCCTCGAAAGCCCAACGCCGCGCCGCTGCCTCTGGACTACGGCATTTTCAGTTCCTTCCTTCTGCCTAGCCCGCCCAGAGGCCTCTGCAGCACTTTAGTTTGCATTTCAGGAGGAGGTTTCACCGCCAGGGAAAACAAACAACTTAGAAAGAAAATTGAGTTATGCAAATCGCGAAAGACGCTCAAACTTCTTTCTGTTTGTTGCTCATCGCGGGGAAGACGTTCAAAGTACTTTCTGACTTGGTGTTTTCGCAACACAACACACGCAAATATGCTCAAACTCGTATTGGTTCATGGTTGGCTCAGGGCATTACTGCGCCCAGCGATTTAGTTTACATGTGGTAAGGATGGGGTGGATTGTTGGGTCATGGAGTTGTTGTGCTTCTGCAGCGCTCTGGTTACATATGAGGAGGATATCATGCATGCGGCACTTCTCCAGCTCTAGTTTACATGTGACGGGATCGGTTGTGATGTCGGGTCATGGACGGCCAGGGAGATGTTGCGCTTCTCCAGCGCTCTAGTTCAGGAGAACCGGGCTCTAGCCTTGTTGTGTTCATGAAGGGGATCGGGTTGAGTCATGCAGTTGTCGCACTTCTCCAGCATGCTAGCTATACCTCTCTAGTCTACATGTGAGCACGTAATGCTGCGCTTCTCCAGCACACTAGTTTACATGCAGTCCCGGGTATAAGTAATGTCAGGTCATGGAGATTTTGCGCTTCTCCAGCGCGCTAGTTTACATGTGGCGAGGATCAGGCGATTGTTGGGTCATGGAGTTGCTGAGCAACTCCAGCGCTTTCGTTTACATATCGGGTGGATTGTTGGATCATGGAGTTGAGGATCTCATGCATGCTGCGCTTCTGCAGCGCTCTAGTTCACACATTAGGAGGAATTGTTGCACTTATCCCGCGCTCTAGTTTGCATGTGACGGGGATCGGGAAAAATGTCGGGACAGAGCGATTTTGCGCTTCTCCGGCGTTCTATTTTAGGAAGATCGGGTTGATTGATGGGTCCTGGACTTAGTTTGGGATCGGGTTGAGTCATGAAGTTGTTGCACTTCGCTGGCACGCAAGCTACCTATTAGGATCTCATGCATGCTGCGCTTCTTCAGCGCTCTATAACTATAGTTTACATGTGAGGAGAAAATTTTGCGCTTCTCCAGCGCACTAGTTTGCGAGGCGGGAAGGGTATATTTATACTGATTTATACTGTCAGGTCATGGAGATTTTGCGCTTCTCCAGCGCGCTAGTTTACGTGCGACGAGGATCGGGTTGATTGTTGGGTCATGGATTTGTTGCGCTTCTTCAGCGCTGTAGTTTACGTATGAGGAGGATCGGGTTGATTATTCTGTCACGGAGTTGTTGCGCTTTTAGTTTACATGTCAGGATCGTCAGAAAGGCTGCTCACCAGTCGGCAGAATCCCTCCTGCTGGCAGGCGCTGACGCGTTTTTCCTGGAGACCTGATCAGGAGTGCTCTTAGCATTGCCCTTCATGCAAATCCCTGCAAAGAATCTTCGGTTCTCAAGCATTGATAGCAGCATCTTTGCGTGCCCCTTCGGGTCCGAACGCTTCTTGTAGAATGCTGCATCACTCTGAGCTGCCAGAAGACCTCATGTGTTTGGTGCTGGAGAGGGCTCAGAATCTGCAATTCCAAAACCAAGTCGGCCGTTCTCGAGTTGATAAGCTGTGTCACTACCCTTTGACGAGCCTCTGGCGCCTGCTGGCGACATTTTGTTTCCACACCTGCACCGTGGCCTCAGTGAGACGTGACGTGGCTAGCCAAGGCCACCATCTGTGAAAACCCAACTGGGCACCTCTATCTCAGATCCGGGAGTGGACCTGGCTCGACTCCTCAGACCTGACCAGACAGCCTCCCGGCCCCGCTCTGACTTCAGAGGCCACGGCAGAGGCCAGGTTCAGTGCACGGTGCCGGCCTCGAGACAACTCAGGGTTGACTGTTCGACCAATTGGGTGGTCCAGCCATCGGGACTGCGTTTCCTGAAATGGCCAAAGACGATAGGCGACAAGAGTTGCGGGCGATGGCAGAAGCTCAATCCTGTAGTCTGCAAACATTCGAAGTAGGCAGCAAAAGCGTCGCAAACTTGCCCCCTTGCATGCAAGAAGCAACAGGAAGCCAATCTGCAACACCACGCATGCCTTTACCAACTGCGCCTTGAGCATCTGCAAAGAATGCCAGGCGCTGCTTCAGCAATGCCTCGCGCGCGGCCAAGCAGCCTTGAAGAGAAGCCTGCATCTGGTCTGGCTTCTGTTTTCGGTGCGCTAGTTGTGTAGCGTTCGGACACGCAGCCCAACTGATCCTTGGAGGAACCGCTCGGTCTTCTGCACATGCTGTTCGTGCTGGCAAAGGAACGACGCTTCTTGCTTCTTGCCGACGAAATCTCGACCCAGCAAGCTGTGCTTGTAAGTGGAGCGGAGTTACCAAGGAAGCTGCGGGCACTTAATTGGCACCGCGAGAAGCGCTGACCACCCCTCCCCCCCATATCCGCTCATGATGTTGTTGTGTTTTCTGTCTTGACCTCGATAAGTCCTGCTATCTTTGCTGCCCTGCAGTAAAGCAGTTTTAGTCTGCAGGTCAGACCGAAGGTGTTCGTCTCCTAGGCGCCAGGCAACGAAGCAAATGGGGGAGGGAGTAGTCAAGGGTTCAGCCGGCCAAACTCGGAACCCTCAATAGCTCTACAGTAGCTGCCCCGAGCGGATTTCCCGTGTGCCTTCTCGGGCTTCGCCGGCTTCTCGAACTTCCCTTGCTCAGGCTTCAGCTGTGATGCTGCCAGCAGCCTCGGCATGCAACTGCAGGCAGCACAACAGAAGAAATATAAGAAAAATGGCATGCTGAGACCACCTGCCGCATGCAGCCTTGCACGCCCACAGCTAAGGCATCTGCCTGGACGGACGGCAGCGCCCTTCTTGGCCTCGTGCTCTCATGAGCTCGAATCTCGATGATCTCTCCCTCTTCACCACAGCTCGCAACGCACAAGAAGCTCCTGAACATGACAAACCACGGTGATGGAATAACCGAAGGCGAGAGGGAGAGAGCAAGAGCAAAAGAGCAAGAGCGGGGGAGATGATTGAGGTGCTAGTGCTGCTAGTGCTTACGTGTGCCAACACATGCAGAAGAGCTCCGAAAGCTCAAATCTCGCTGCCGCCGGCCGCGCTGTCCAGACATTTCTTTTCTGCTCTGGTCCCCCGTGGCTCGCCATCCTTTGTCCAGTCCCCTCTCCACAGAAGCGTAACGATTCAGATTCTGTAGACTAAAACACGACACAGCCTTGGCCACATAGATAGGGCAACTCGATTCCTCATGCCTTATGTTCGAGTCTGGTTTAGCTTCATCGACCCCGTCAATCGCGACACTTCAATGCCTTCCTGGGGGCTGGCAAGGTGGCAGTCTTGACTTCGATCTCTCGAAGGATGCGCAGACTGGTCACACACGAACTGCATCAGTCTTCCAATCGCGGTTCTGGTGTTTCGGCTGTCGCGGACTTGGTTTCTTCCCCATGGGGACCGGTCAATGTGGATGCTTACCGCTCTGTTCTGCAGACGGAGATTATCGCAAAACGATCCTGGTTGCTGCAGCTCATGCTCCGACACTGCCCACAAGGCTGCAACGGATGCGGATCGTCACTTTTCGGGCTGGTACAACAGTCGCATCTCCACCAGACTCGCCCGTTGACTCTCACTGCTCCTAAGTCCTAAGCTTTCTGAAGACCTGTGGCACAATGCGAGCCTCTCTTTGGGGCAGAACGACTGTGGAAAGCTTCGGCTAGCAATACACGAGGGGTAGCTAGGGTGGCTGGTTACAAGCATGTTTGGCCAGTATCGCCAGATTTCAAGCAAAGGCTGTCCCTGAGCCAACCGCGGTTCCACAGACGTCCATACAAAACAAAGCCTTGCGAGCTTGCCGAAATGTCTGAGGTTTGCACAGGTCACGAAGGCAGTCTCACGGCTGAGGCTACTTGGTGGGGGAGGTGGTGCCTCGAGAGGACGAAACTGGCCACAAGAAATCTCAGAGCTTGCGCTCCGGCCGAGAAAAGTCATCCAGGCACGCACCCCGGCCCCTCGACATCCTTCCAAAAATGGGCTGCTAGCAGCAGAAGGGAAGCACCCGAATGGAGACCCGTCCCATCCCGTTCCATCACCGCCGGGCATCTTGCCACAGTCCGGGTTCAGTCACAGGGCTACACTTCCAGAGTACAAGTTCTGCTTCGATGCTTCAGGTTAAGGCAGCACTGCCTTACCGGACAGCGTCTCCATCGGATGGCCATCGGCACTCCAGCTGAAAGCATCAAGAGTCTAAACGTCAAATGATCGTGAAGACGTAGAAAACGGTGACAGCGGGCACTAAACGGTTCGGACGAGTCAGCCGGCATAGGCAGCATGCAGTGCTTCCCAAAAGTAATCAGCACGTGCTGCAGTGCTAATGGTGCTTCCCTGATGATGGCTCTGATTTCTGCGAAGTGCTGTTCGCGTCATTGTAGACGGTCAAGTCATCACAAAATGGCAAATGCCAAAAGGCAAAAAGATGTAAGATGAGAGCCTCACTTGAGAAACTACAACATTTGAAGAGATGTAGTACGCCTACAACCCATCGCCATTCTCAACACATGTTGGCTGAACACAGTAAACCTTTTTGGGTTATTCTGTCTCCGTGACAGCTGTGCTGCTCCCATTGATACTCTTGCAGATCACCTGAGCAGGGACGACTCCCGGATCCAAAGGCTGAGAGGTCTAGGAGTCTAGGATGGTATGTCTGGCGTACACTACCGGTAGATAAATTCCTTGCAGACATGCGGGTATGTCCGTCCGGCATTCACCGCAAACTTCTCCACAAACAAAACAAGCCAAGCTACAAGTCGACCGAATTCGTGGTTCAGTCGCAGGTGCGGCCGATCCTGCGCAATTCCGCTCAGTCGTTCCGAACTTTACCGCCGCCTGGACCTCCTTCAAACATTAGCAGTGTGTGGGATTTCCTGGGGTACCCTACTGTACTACTTATCACAACCTGGCTAATTTCGAACGTCTTGCATTCATTCCCGATAAACTGAAAAGCTGCCTTTCCGAATCTGGGCCGAGTCGCTTGAGCGCCTCGCCGCTGCGACGGCGTCACAGATGCGTGAGATGCGTGGCGTGAGTCCGCACGATACCTTCTGCTCTGTTGGAATCCGATGGCCCGTCTCAATGGCAACAGCATCAACATGTTCACAGAATCCCGCCGTGCAAAGGAATTTTCCATAGCAAGACGAGCTTCCGGACAACGGGCTACCGCAGGTACGGTATGCCTTGCACATTTTAAGCTTCGAAACGAAGCTCCTGCAGCTCTGACACGTTACAATTGAAGCAAGTCATCATGTCGTTGCAACTGTAATGCCCTGCTTCTGTACCAGCTTCGTTCCTGCGCCCAGCCCTAATCTCACACTAGTTACGAATACCAGCACCACGGCAAACCCCGAAAGCCACCCAGTCCAAGCCCCAAACTGCTGAAGTGCCGCCATTCTGGGAGTATGGTGGCTTGAGGAGAGGGCTACGAAAGCTAGGCTATGCGACTGCAACAAGGCTGACAGAGACTGTGTTGGCGGCCAGTGACATGTTCGCAACAGCAACTGCACCGCCATGTGATTGTAGAGAAACAACAGCTAAGAATGAGATAATCACCCAAATCCGCGCCGTCGCTCGGAGACGCAGGAGGCGAAATAGTGACGTGATGCTACAAAAAAGAAAGCGAAGTCGACAGGGCAGCGTGGATGCTAGCGCGAATGTAAAGCCGTGAAGCTTAAGCCTGCAAGATGATAGCATTATTCTCCTTGACACTGGCCCACATAAAGATACTTTCGTCGTATCGTAGTGCCTTGACCGACCTCATATGACCTGACCTCATTGCACGTCGGAGTGTCCCGGCGTCAGCAATAACTCGGCCATCTACGAGCAGTTTCGATCTGTCCTGGTGGCAGGTTAGCTCATTACTGAGGCGTCAGACGTGAGCCTGCTACGTAGACGCACTCGACCACGTGAGCACAAAGCGCAAGTTGCCATGTTGCTTAGGCTTAAACAAGACCTTGAGGTGGGGGGGGCCTCACCTTTCACAATGTTGCCAGGACTTAGTGGTGGTGGGGAGGGGGGCCCCTGCTTAGTGGCTCTGACTCCCCTTTAACGGTTGTGAACGGACCTGATAAGGTCCTGCGCGCAATTTTGACCTCATTCTCTACGACGTAAGTGAATGGTAACCGACAACTTTCGTGACCTGTTTCAGGCCCGCCGACATAGCTCCGAGTATGCTTCCGGCAAAAGGCTCCTGCTTAGCCAAGAAACCTCGATCCTGCTCGACTGCTGGTTGAAAGAGCCGTCCGGAAGGTGTCGAACAGTTGAGGGTCCTGGTAAACGAAAGAAGTGGCATGTCACCGCAAACCTGCGTGAAACGAGGTCAACTTGCTGTTGGTAAGACTCGCAAAGGGGGGATGTGCTGTGGAAGCTTTGTAAAGCCCCGAAAAGTCTTGCAGCAATGGCCTTCTGGCTTTGGATGGCGATCAACGGAGTACCCCAGCAGTGCATTGTCCTCAACGCCCAAATCTCACGCTGCGGGAGGGCACGGGAGGCACTGTTCCGACCAAGCTGCAGCTGCTGAAGAATGTACTCGAAGCCGTCTACCTTACGTCGATATGCTCGACGATTCTCCTCGTTCAGCCCACAGCCGAGCGGCCGATGTCGACAGCAGGGACCAACCGCAGGGTATTGAGATCAGGGTGCCACGGAGCCGCGGCCGCGTCTGCGAGCATGGAAGATAGGAATAGTGATAGCGGAGGTCAGGTCAGCGTACAGGCGTACAGGCGTACAGCATGGTCTGCTCGTGGCTGCCCCCTTTTTGCCGGCAGCGGCTAGCGAACCTCATCTTCCGGGCTTGTCGATGGCCTTGGAAGTCTTTTGGCCAAGCTATCCGCCCTGGTACTACACTTTTTTCACCCAGACACGATGGAGATCAGCAATGCTGTAGCAACGTTGCAGGCTGCGATCTCTCAACCGCGGGATATGGCCAAGAGGCAGAACAGCATACTGGCACCCAGCAATGGTGACCTGAGCTCAAGTCCAACGACTCTGAGAAACCTGGAGGCATGCCTTATGTGAATGATGTGGACATGACGGTTCCAGCGTTTGGCCGCGAAAATCGCTTGCCTCAAGAGCTCTCGAACACGCTGGCCTAACTCAATGCGAATCTCAGCAGTCTCACAAAGGCATAAAGGACAGCCGCCATCATGAAAAGAAACACTTATCGCAGAAGGTTTCGCCGCACGGCTGAACTCAAGGCGAGCTGCCGTCTCGCCGGGCTTGGGGTCTCCTGGCCATGGATGGAGGCTCGACAGATGACCTGCGGCCAAGGCTGCACTTGCAGACTGTCGGCACCTCATGACGTGTCTTGCCAAGCGGCTGTGTCGACGGAACAGGCCAGCCTCTCAGAAGTCTCAGGAGAGGCAGAGGGCAAGTCGATACATGTCAGCGGGTGGAGACATTAGTCGCGGAACTGGAGGTTCGCTGTCATGTCGAAGTGGGGTTCTGTGACTGTGGATCTTCCGGCAAGGGCGAGAGACCCTCGTGTGCCCCTGGCCCCGGCCCCCGGCCCAGCCTCGCGGCTTTCGCTTTCGTCGCCCGGGCTGGGCTCAGGTTCAGGTGCCTCTGAAGCGACACACACACACACAAACATAGATTTCCCTGCTGCGTTTATTGTAAGCAAGCTTCGTTGATCAGAAAGTCGGATGCGATTTGCGGATCAACGATCTGCTTCTCGTCCTCGTCATTGAAGCGAACTCTCATCTGTTTCTGGCTTTTCCTGGCAAGGCTTGTGTGTCCACGATTCTTGCAGTGTCCACATGCCTACAAAGAAGTACAAGCACAAAAAAATCAGACTGGCTCACCGTGCCTGGTTCCGTATCGGTGCTTGCACGCCTCTAAGGAATCTTGCTCCTGCAGAAACGTGGCAAGTCGATCGGTGTTGCGACGACAATCACGAGAACTGAAATCCGCACAACACCGTGTGAACAACTGAAGGAAAGAACTATTTTGGTGGCTTTTGAAGGCAGGCTGAGTGTTGCTGATGCTGGCGGGGCCCCCTCGCCCCTCCCTCTCTGATTGTCTCCTCCTTCCCTGCTCCATACCCTCCATACCTTCCTCATGCTGCACAGGTTCTGTGGTTTGCGAAATGCATGCTTGATGGAACGCTTCCGCTTCGGCCCTGAGGAGAAGGCAACAAGACAATGACAGTAACTTACCACTGTAGTCAAGCAGACTTTCGTTCCCCACACCAAGTGCTTCTGTAAACAATGCGAGAGTTGCGGGGACATGTCGGACCCTGCGCAGATCAGGCTTTGCTTAGATGGGCACGATGGTTCCGAGAGGGCGTATTCGCCCAAGTTTGAAGCACTGGTACACACACATTTCTCCTCGTGCTGCCCCATTGCTCTGGCTATCCTGTCACTTGTCGCTTGTACCCGGACGTACACCTCTAGAATGGCCGGCATCGTCTGGGCAAAGGCCGCGAAATGGAGTGCCCCCGTCGCTTTTCTTGGGAAGTGCAGGCAGCTGAGCACAACGGAGCAGGCTCGCGTTGGAGCCAGGGACCAAAACAGACGGTGTGTTCCGAAACTTTTTTCTGCAGAAACGATGTCGAATTCGCGGAGCCCAAGACGGGTTTGGCTCAGGCGCCCCAGGAAGACCACTTGAGTAAGGACTAGGTGTTGCTTACGCTGAAGGCATCCAGGTGCCGGGGCAAAGTCCCTTCAGCCAAGCAAGCATTTGTTCGAGAAACTCGAACATCCGGATGTCCTCCTCCCCGATGTAAGTACCGCGAGCCAAAAATCGTTACCTCTCCTTTGGTTTGATTTGTTTCGGGGTATGACTGGCTGGCAATCCCAACCCCACTTGGGCGGATGGGCTCAGCTGTAGAAAAGGAAGGGTGCCCGATGGACGGAGCAGGCCCGGGTGGGGCGTGTAAGCGAAAGCTGGTAGGGAGTTCAATAAACGTGCTTGAGTTCGCGGCCTCGCGAGTCCTATGCACGCTGCAGGCGCGCCATTGTGTTGTGACAAAGTTGATTGGCAGGACCGCAGGACCATCCGCGTTGTCGATACGAACGGAGTTTGCTGCTCAAGCATGACATGGATCCCAGCATGCTTAGTAGACTGTACATGCAAATGAAACATACCCCCGTAAAGATTGAACTAAGCAAGTTAGTAACGCACTGAAAGGCATGCTTTCAAGACTCTCGCTCTGTCTCTTTCTCTCTCGTCTTCCACACAGCCAAACGAGCATCTCTCTCTCTGTTTGCTTGCACGGCGCCAGAAGCAGGTCAGTCTCTCTTTCTCTCTTCGCTGTTGCCAAGAACCAGTCCTGCCGCAGACACTTTCGCATCTCATCCAGTGCTTGTCTCTCCTGAACTACAAGTAACAGTCATTGCTGCATGGAAGCCTTCGAGGCCTGTATCGTGCCACATGTCTGGAAGTCTGGAGCTGGTACGCAGCTGCCGTCAACTCACGCCAAGCCGCCACGCGAAGTTGGACCTCCTTCCGTTCCAGGGCTTCGAACTCATACCTGCCACAGCGTGCAGCACGGACAGATGCCAGCTCAGTCAGCATTACGGCATCACCTCATATCACCTTCGAGCTGTACAGCAACACCCGTCAATGCTGTTGGTCTGGGGTGTAGTCAGTCCGGAAACTCGGGTCAGCTGTCACTTCTGCGTGGGTCAAGAAATGCGACAACGAGATCAAAGTAGACAGCCGAAGGTGGGCCGGTGGCCACGACAAATGCTCGTGCCCTTAATCTTAACATCTACCATCTCTGCGACCAGGATGCCGAAGCTTCGCATCAAGCTCTTCGATGAAACTGTTCACCCCCTGCCCAGAGTTGGTCAAGGTTCTCTGTCGGAAGTGAGCAACTGTTGCAAAGACCAAGTCAGGTGATTGCCTTGCTAAAGTCCGGGGATGCGCGGCGGAGCGGGACTACCCGGAAAAACTCGACACTAGCAAACGGTGCCGTTTGACGCCTTTCGGAAGGTCTCCACGAGATGGGTCACGAGGTCGCCCACCTCACCGCGGACGGGAGAGGACAGGACCGAGGAAGCGAAAGGAAGACGGCTGGGCTGCCTCTTCATCTTCGAGGTGCAGCAACGGCATCCAAATCCACAGCTTGGGCTTTCTGCTCCGTCCACCCCTGCAAACCTAGAATGTGGAAGTAAAAGATCCCTTTGACTATAAATTGGTTTCCAATTTAGCTCGTGGATGTACCGTTCGCGTTGCTTTGAAGTGAAGTTCGAAGAAGTCTTTTAGAATGGCTGCAGACCGGCAAACCCGCAAAACCAGCACGCGATGTCAAAGACACATCGCTCAGCAGATGTCATGGATCTGCTCAGGACGGCTGCACTTCCTGAAAGGCTGCCACCTTGCTGGCCGTGCCCCGACAGCATAGTAACAGCATCAGCAGACGAGCGCCGAGCCGTTCGGTTGCACACAACCGCTTGGCTTTCGCGCCCTGCGAGAGAACGAAAATATAACCAAGCCATGTCATGGGCTGTTTGGCAGAGGTTCCGGAAACACTGCTGGATTACTGGTACGGGCTGTAGAAAGTCTTGACTCAGTCCCAGCACGTGTATCCTGGTCCTAGCCGCTGCGTCGGTCTGTGTCCCTGTGTCCCTGCCAGTGCTCCGATTCATGCATCGGAGCTGCTGACCCGACATTCCCTCGCCAAATAGCCAGCTAGCTGCATGTACTGCAATGAATTCTCCCATCCATCAGCACATAACCTCGTACACAAAGAGGCTACGTTATGGGCTAGGCTAGGGTAGCCACGATTAAATAGTACAGCCGTTGAGACAAGCGCCGTCAATCTGCCAGCGGGATGCCCCAGCACCGGATTTCTGCCTCTCCGAAACGGCTCTCCGCGAAGATCGCGGGCGAGGTGCCTTCGTCTAGCCGAGTGCACGTGTGCTTAAGCCGCAGCGTTCTTGCCTGGTGGACTTCAAAAGTTTGGTGCATGTTGGCTCATACCAAGTCCATCGGTACACAATACTGCAAGGAATTTTTGTCTTTGTCGATCAAAAGCGTTATGATGTGGGGCAGCGCATGTGCAGTGCTGTAGTATGTTCGGGGGGTAAAAAAACTGTCCAAGGCTGTTGGTTCCTCCGTGAAGAACCTGTTCTCTACGACGCCGATGCCGAGGAGCCGAAAGAACAGCACCAAGACCACAGGATCCAGATACTAGAAAAACCCTGCAAATTGTCACTCGCTGGCAGGGAGATGGTAAAGTCAAGATGCCATGCAGCCGCCCCATCATCTGCCGCGCAGGCAGCGTATATGTCAAGTGGATCGATGTGCGAGCACCTATATGTATTTATGCGTGCATGACTGCGAGAATACTCAAAAGTCACCTACACAGAACAAACTGAAATTGCTTCTTCATTTTCGGAACATGTACATGTGCGTGCATGAGTCGGCAGTGGGGGCTTTTGTCTTGCTTTCTCCAGAGCTTCGACGCATGCTACGAGTAGCCAGACCAGTTGTCTTCTCAATTTTGACCATGTCGAGCCTTGAGCAGCCCCCATGGTTACCATCTGCGACAGAAACCCACCGCATACAAAAAACTCGGGGTGGCCCATCACATCCGCGTGCGGTTGCAACATGCTCTAGAGACATGACTGGACAAAGGTCCTCAAGCGACGCAGATAATTCCACCATTTTGCCGATATCACAGCGGTGGCACGTCACCAGAAGGTCACGTAGAAGGACTCAAAGTACACGACCCCAGCCACCTGAGTCCAAAGACTCATGCACCGTCGGTTCGTGCAGCAGGTTTGCCGTATATAGGCATCCTGCAACGGATTAACCGACCCCGTGACCAAGCCGAAGGCAGTGGCAACAAACATGAAGGCGGTGAAGGTGAGGCAGGCCAGCAGCCAGTACTGCATCGCTTTGTCCTGGAGCCAGTAGAAAGTTCTTCCATTCCGAGTCGCAGCTAAATCCTACTTTGTACACCCTAGATTCCCTCGCTGCCCAATCCAACCTTCGAATGAATCGAGCGAGGAGGCCGCATGGCCTTGTACTTGTCAAGTCCAAGACGTAGACTACACATACGTTAATTGCATATATAGATATGATATGTACACATACACATGCGGTCCAGAGAGTTCACTCGATGACGAGCCAAGAACCACCGACTCAAGCTTGAGAGTCCTTCCAGGATTTTTGGAGGGCATTGGCGTCCTCGCAGCCACATC
The DNA here is from genome assembly GCA_905221615.1 of Symbiodinium sp. CCMP2592. NCBI lineage: Eukaryota > Dinophyceae > Suessiales > Symbiodiniaceae > Symbiodinium > Symbiodinium sp. CCMP2592. The sequence goes on along the minus strand of CAJNDT010005896.1, from coordinate 293,161 downwards.
GCAATAGAATTGGCTTTTGGCTTGCCATGAACGCATAAACTACTGCCCATCCAAGCGCAGAAGCAGAGTGCAGTCGCTTAACCCTGTCAGGATTGTTCTGCACGCACCTCTACCCAGAAGAAGAACAGGGGTGTCGTAGCTGTGATGCCGAAAGTGGCCTGGCCAAGACTCCAACATTCTGCAAGCCGAAGTTAGCGACATGTGTGATCCTGGCAGTGCCCACATGCAGCGTGCAGAGAACGGCCTCAGCCTCCTTCACTGCCAGGACATAGAACTGCCGCTGTTCCTGCGATGTCAGCGAGGAGGACACAGTGCTGAGTAGTTTCCACCTTGAAGTTCTGTCTCGCAACTGTTATACCCAGTCTTCGTAAATCGGTCTTCACGTCTCGGACGAGAAGAAGGCCAATGCTTAAACTCCGCAAGCTATCCTCGTTCAGCAGCCGGACGCCACTTCGCCTGCAGCCGTGGCTTTTGCCGCGGTCCCAAACTGTCAGCTTCGCAGCTTGAGCTGAGGTCTCCAACGCCGACGGCTTGTCGTACTCCCCGCAGCGGAAGCCGTTTTGGTCACTGGGCGCAGAAGGTAAGCGAAACTGCACTAGGCTAGACGGCAAGACACTCCACCACCCTGCATTGTGATCTGCCAGTCACGCCCGACTGTATCAGTCACTCCTCTTGCTCACTGGTGGAGCTTGCTTGGGCTTGCACCAGCAATTAAGACCGACAGCCCAATAGTCGTAGCTGGCCGGGGCCTCAGCTTGTAAACAGGCGGTTGTGTGCTTCTTGCAGGTCTGTCCATGTGGCAATTCCCACAGTCTTGCCCTGAAAACGATCTGCCCAAACATGCCTCGATATACCGCGAAACGCTCCATGTGAGCTGAGCTGCTTTGGTGGCATTCTTGTTGGTGATGGGCGCTACACAGTAGAGATCGCTGTTCTTGAAACCTGCAAACATACAATGGAATCTTGGGCAGCAGTTGCTCAACTCCACGTTTGAACTTTGAACCCTCGTGCTCCTTGGTGTGGCAATGCAAAATCAGCTAGCCAGGCGCTGGCCTATGTACTTGCCAACGTCGATTTGTGCACCCGGTGCAAATTCTACGCCTCACCCAAGCGGAGCATCATTGAATCATGTCACAGAGCCAAGCCAGTCCAAGGATGCGGCGGCCGATGTCCAAGTATCGGCTACTTGAGTCGGTAGCTGGATCCTAGGAGCATGCGATTTAACAAATTCCAGAAACCAGACTCTTCGAGCCTGTGTGTAGGCTACCAGTAGCAAGGTCCCCACGACATTGGATGCCATAGCCAACCGATGCAGCGTTTCAGACCTCCGGCAAATGTTGGGCACCGTGCCGTGTCTCTGTCCGAGCCGAGAATGAAGTGCACGGTGAAACTGTTAAAACCTGGGACCCCCTGCGCCAGCATGTTTTTGGAATAGTTCCTCAGATCATCAGATCTAGTTTCGGGAGACTTCTCGATGTTACACAGGTACAGCAAAACCAACCAGGAGAGCAAGAAACAAGGGCATCTCCAACGAGTGCCGAACCTAGGCCAAACTGGACATAATTCGCGTTCTACACCGAAGCAACTCGCTGCCATCGAGCAGCAAGCGCGCAAAGCACACGGAAAGGACCAGCGCCACTGACAGCGCAACACCCTCGTGCATTTTGCGAAGCAAATCAGTTCTGTGCTGCGCTGTTCTTCGAAAGGCTCGGCAACAGCAACTTCGATCCTCAGCCTGTACAATACTGTACAACTATCCAACTATCGAAGCAATTGCTTAGATGACCGGACGTTCTGCTTCTGCTCTGAACCGACTCCCAGCGGCTAGGAAGATGTACCAGAAGGGAAACACAGTCCTTGGCAGAGCTTGGCGTCATGGCGATTGGCGCTCACCGTAGGTGGACATTGCAAAAAAGCGTTTTGGCAACCATCAAGGCGGTGGGCAGGAAATGATACAACGGCCCTCACCCTCAATGTGAAGGCCGCTTCAAGACATAAGTGTCCAGCGTGCGCCCTGCCAAGTACCTCTCCAGTCAGAAGCGTGTCCCTGACGAACCATGCACTGTCAACGAAGCCATACCCGAGAGCATGATGAGGATGGCTCCTGTGTCTACCGGCATGGCAAGACTGGGCCTCCGCAGCATGAGGGAGATGACGTGCAGGCAGAGGAGGTAGCCCAGCCCGAGGAGCGTCTCGGTAAATAGGGAGCGTGGGATGTCGGGCGGAGTGCCGATGGGGAAGTCTACTGTTGTCGTTTGTCACACTTTTGCATTTTTAACGTCCGCGACGCCGCGGATGGGATACTGAGAGCTGGGCAAAAGCTGCATAGACAATGATGGGGTAATAGGTTTCCAAACTGGAAGACCTGGACAGCACTTGAGTCACAGCTCCGACCTCGTGGACGTTGTCACCAGCTTCTTTGGATGCTGTCCCTCTGCAGCTCTTCACAGGCTTAGGGTCCCCGCGCCAGGCCAGATGCCTTGGTGACCAAAATCAATGGACTTCCTCCCACCCAGTCCCCAGTCTCACGGTCTGACTCCGACGTCCCTGTTACCAAAGATGACAATCGATTGCAATGTCTAGGCCTTAAAAACATCCGGCAGCGTCAGAACCTTCGTGCAGAAGAGAGGCTGCTGCAAAGACGACGCTAGGGATGAACCAGCACAGGAACACCTCGCTTGACTTTCTGCCACTTCGGCTGTGCCGGCTATCTTCCGGACATAATTGCGAATCCGGATGACTACATCCATCCGGAGTCTTCGATCATTATCTCTCATTTCTTCAGCTCTTGCAGGGCTGCACCTCAATATTGTGGACAGTTCTTATGCTGTCGTCTGCAACAAACCTCGCGTGCACGACCAGTCTGCACAGAATGGCCACAACTATGAGCCTTGCAAAAGGTCAAGAAGCTGCTCTTCTTCGACATGCATGTCCAAGGCCGCCACAGCGGGCATCTCTATGCACCTCTGCAACTGGGCACATGGCCCCCTGAAAAGGCAAAGTTACCTTCGGCTGACGCCTAGGAGCTGCAACAGAGAGCGCTTGCATCTCATGATCTTCAATCAATGTCGAAGTAGAAGCTGAGTTCTTGGCTTGGTGGGACCAGGCAGGCTGCCATATGCCTGGTGCGGAGACCCAGGAGGATTTTGCAAAGCGCAGCAAGAAGCGTTTGAGTTGTGCCGGCGACTGGAAGCATTTAGATTCCTCTTCATGCCAGATATCAGGCCTGCTGGTACTGCCCCGAGCCATAACCTGGCGAAGCATGGCGAAGCTCTCGACACCGGGATGCAAATGATTCAATGACTCCTGTTGTGGCGGCGACGAAGATGCCGACCGACACCGACCACGTCTTCTTCAATACCACCACCAGTCATACTGTGGACTGTAGACCACTCCACCCAGGACCACCCGAGGTTGCCACTGAATTGGTACTGCTGCTGGCGCTAATGCTGCTGCTGCGACTACCGCTGCTGCTTCTACTCCTACACCTACACCGACACCTACTCAATTTCCTACTCCTACTCCTACTCCTACTCCTACTGCTTCACCTGCACCTGCACCTACAGTACACCTACTCCTGCACCTGCTCCTACTCCTACTGTTACAGCTACAGCTGCAGCTACTACTACTACTACTACTACTACTACTACTACTACTACTACTACTATTACTACTACTACGACTACTACTACTACCGCTACTCCTCTGCCTCCTCCTGCTGCTACGGCGACCACACCTTGGTCCTACTCCCACTCCTTGCTGCTGCAGTTGCTACTGCTGCTGCTCCCACCACTGCTGCTACTACTACTACTACTACTACTACTACTACTACTACTACTACTACTACTACTACTACTACTACTACTACTACTACTACTACTACTTATTCTTCTTCTTCCTCTTTTACTGCTGCTGCAACTGCCGCATAGTCCTTTCACCTTCACTTTGCACGCTTGATGTTCGAGTCTCGGGAGCATGTCAAAACATGGCAGATCAGCCATACATGTCCAAACCTCGGCCGTCAAGCTGACTAACTGGTTGGATGTCAGTGAAGTTGTATGAAAGGTGGCAGTCGCCGGTTGTGCGCCTTTCACAACATAGCAAACCGATACTGCCGATCCTCCTTCTACTCGTGACATCTGCAGTGCTTGGCATGGCGGCCTGCACTCTGCAGCATGGGGAAGTCTTAAAGTTGCACTGTAAACCCCCTGAATGGCTTTGTCTTGCTCCTGCCTGCAAGATCACATAGCGCCTGATTGGACTGACAAAGCTACGAGTAGGTTCCGTGCCGAATCTGTTCGTTCTCCTCAGAATCGACAGGCACTCTGCAGGCAGGTGGCACCCTGAAGTGCCGGCACTCAGGCAACTTGCATGACATGACATTGAGACTAAGACGACTAAGACGTGCCATAGAACCGGGCATCAGGCGGAAGCCCAGAACTGGGCGTTTGGATTGCCCGATTTGCCCGAATTCGGGCCTTCGGGCAAGGAGTGGGCGGGGGTTGTTGCCCCAGGTTGAGCCGGCTGGCTACAGAGTAAGAGCACTTCGGGTGCATCCAGAACATACGGGACGCACAGCAAGCAAAAGATTTGCGACAGGGCAAGAAAGCGACTTTTCCCCTTACGATGCTTCCGAGCAAGCCTCTTACCTGGCAACGAGTGCCACACAGCTCTTTGAACCTGGGAGGTGTTCGCTTCTGCATGGATCGAGAAGGTGCCTTTCGCATACGATGAAGTTTTGCATTGACTGTTACATGATTGACTGCATGAGCACGACGCATCACAGCACATTCCGCAGATGACAAGCTGGAACATCGATCCACAGAGCCAAAGAGCCAAGGAGGCGCGCTCACTAATTCTGTTGGCGTATTCATGCAAAGCATCTAAACATGAGAAGACTGGCCGACTGGCCTGCATTGGAGCTATCGACAAGATTTCTCCGAACACCAATCACCAGGACAACACGTCAACATTGGCAGCCAGGCTGTACACTGTTCAATGGTGGGCTGCGTGGGTGCAGCTTCCGGCCGACCTGATACCCACACAAACGCTTGACATAGGGGTCAGAACATGCTTTCGGATAGAAAGAGCGAGGATTTGAAGCACAAAAAGGGTCTGAGCGCACAAGCGACGGTCGGACAGCATGCCCCTCCTTCCCCTGAAGGCTCGCAAACTGAGCCGCTCAGCCTATCAGAAACTCGCGCTTGCCAGGATGGCCTTTCTGCATGGTGCTGTTGTCTGGGGGTGCCAGCAATGGCATGCGCGAGTTTTCGATAAGTCCATGCCTCTGCCACGAGATACGGATCCCCAAAACTACACCATCTCCTTGCAGAGGACTTCAGGTGTACGAGCGCTGCCTAAAGCCGCGTAAGACGAGTGAGAGTTAGTGTGACTCGTGTGGACTTCATCACAAAGATCTCGGCAACGTGTCCGCTGCACCGCTTGCACATGCACTTTACGCTGAGTGTTGCTTTGCTGCTTCTGAAGGATGCTTGCTCAGGACCTGGTCAAGCCTGGAGGCTGCAGGATTTCTGGGTCGGCAGCTCAGCTCGTATCACCTATCGCGCTTGGCCGCCTGCCAATCCTGGACTCCTAGGGCAGATGCGAAATCATCCACGAAACTATGGGTTTGGAGGAAAGCTCAAAACTGCTCGTGCTCAGTTTCAGATCTGTGTTGCATGGTCTAGGTGGGCCGGAAGCAGTCCAGGATCCAAAACGGGGCCAAAGGGAGGCTTTTGCGCCCGGCACCAGAGGCGCCTGTACCGGTACCGTGCAGCCTTCTACCCGAACCGTCCCCAGGGAGGAGAGCACACAAACTTACGAAACCTTTGCATGGCTTTGTGCGGCCGCCGGCTTCTCCACCCCTGACTGTTCAGGTTGACACTTTTGGCGGCTGAGAGCTTAGCAAGGCTTCGTGGCTGTATGCAACATGGAAGTGCGACATTCGCGAGTAGTGCCCAAGCTACCGCTCTCAAACCACAGTAAGGGTGTTGCAAGCGCTTTGCTGTGGCAGGCAATAAAAGCTTTTGCCACATTGCTTAGCAGTTCGGAAACGAATGTTCAGCTCTCCAACACATCTGACGTTCTCATCGTCATCACTTCTCAGATACCACGATGCGACTCCACTGCCAGAAAACTGGCGGATTCCAGGCTCTGCTCAGTATACTCCATGCACGACACCAAGACATGCTGTCCCTGAACATTCCTGATCTGTTCGTCAAGCGGGCGAGGCGGCAAAACCTTACAGTTTCGAAACATGCCTGTTTACAACAAAAGCGGACTGTGTCCACAGCATCTTCACTAGACACGAAAGATGAAGAACTGCGGGTGCCACGTGTAGCATGGTTACTGCACAGGTGGAAACAACGATTGAGAAAGCCGATGGCGATGCTGACATCAGCGGCCGCTTACGGACACTGCACCCAAGGCCAGCTGCCTCGACCACCGAACTCTGCCACCAAATCCAAGAAAGCTCCCGAATTATGAAAAACACCGAGATGGTCGAAGCATCCTGGCCAAGACCCAGAAAGCCCGCCGCCAGATGCGAATGCGAATTGCGCTTATTTTCTCACAAAGCTTGCTCGTGCCCGCTCAATTTGAAGAGCAGGCAAAGGCAAGCCTGCATTCTGGAAGAGGCCTTCGCCACACACGACTGGCAAGTGCTAGCACTTGTCTGAGAGCCTCTGGCTGCTGCATGACAGTCATTAGGCTGTGCGCCCGATACTCTCTGCTTCATTCAGAACTTCAACGCAACCCGCAGCGAATCTAGATTTGCAAGACCGGGAATCGTATATCAAGCCGACAGTCTCTCTCAATCAAGCCAGAAATCGTCTCCGAAGTGGCTCAAAGTGCTCCCTTCCAGGATACAGGCAAACTCAAGGAACTGCACTTCGCTTGAACTTGGAAAGCTCGGATTTTGCCTGAACTTGTGACGATGTGAAGCTCTTGCTGGTCGCGTTGGCGTTTGTCGAAGCATTAGACCAAGTTCAGACTCACTCTCTTCACTCGGACTGGATCGGAAGGCTCTTCGGACTACGAGAAGGTCTACTAGAGGAACAGACGTATCACCGTCTGCAGGTGCGGTGCAGCGAGGGCTGCAGGCTTGCTCACTTCTCAAATGATGCGTTCTGGCCGTATTGTTGCTGGACGAACTAGGTTCGAAAAGTCTACAGCATGCCGTGCTTTGGCCTTCAGCAGTTCGAGAAGTGTTGGACGTGTTCGATGAGGTGTGACATGCTGCTGAGTGAGTCTTCCCAGATCCAGCCAAAGGAAACGAGGCCCGAGGAGAAGTACTTCAGCTCACTTGCCCGGGGGCAGCCTTTTAATGCTGGGTTCCTCTCGGGTTTCAGCTCAGGCTGGGGGCTCGGAGCAAGTGCTGCGCCATCGAAATTAACGAAACAGTTGCCGCCTGGCTCCTCTGCAGCAAGTCGATATGCAGAGGATGCTTGTCGCACTTCTTCTACAGATGCTGCAATCAAGTCAAGACTCTTTCTGGTTCACTGGACAAGCAACGACAAGTGATGAACACGGCTGGCACCCCGGGGTGGATTTATCAAGTAAGGCTGCGCGAATGCAAACATTTATGTGGCTTCAACATTATCCGGAAGATTGCCAGCCCAACCCCGGGTGCACAATCACCCCAACGGGAACTCTGCCTGCTGCGACACTGGGCATCAGCTGAATGCAGCACAAAACGTGCCAAATCAGAGTGCCAACATGAGGAGTACTCCTTCGAAGATGCTCACACTTCGCATGTTGTCACGATGCTAACATAGCACAAGATGTACGCTGAAGTTCGGAGCGACGAATCTCGCCCTGTGGAGGATGAGGATCTATTGACGACAATTTATTCTGGTTCGAGCAGACAGCGATCCTCGTATGGGGTGTACAGGTCCCGCAGCGTTCAACATTGCAGGTTGTGCTCCATGAGATGAGCGCTGGTCCCTCATGGAAATGGCATGAAAACTCAAAACTTTACAGAAACTTCTTACGGATGAAGCCCACCTTGCCCGCTTGCAAACTCGCGGGAATGTGTCTGAATATGGTGTGCGTTCATTCAACTCGACTACCTAGTGGTTGCCTGCACACAAGTTCATCCGCTGAGGTGATCCCGCCGTGGCAATCTAAGCCGACTGGAAGCCGAATCAGCAGTGACCACGGCAGGAACCTCTGAGTGAAACCCGAGTCGGAAAAGATGGTCCAGCAACGAAGGATTTGCATGAACCTCTATCTTGTATATCTTCTCTGATATACCAACGGCTGGTCCATCTGAGAAAGATTCGCCCTGAGTGGACGCCAGAGCTGCGAGTAAGGCTTACTTCTACTTGTGGTGTACAGCTGTCTTAAGTCCACTCCAGGCTGAGATGTGCAAAGAGCTCCGGGGACAAGGGTCAAAGAGTGGACTTTGGGGGCAACTGGAGCCGCATGTGTTCACACGCCGACAGCAATGCTGCCCGAGGGAACAAATTCCAAGAGAGGTGCAGTGCTTTCATCACGGATTGAACGAGGTGTCCTACCCTCCATGCCGCGAAGCTCAGGCAAAGATCATGCATTTCTGACTTCTTAATGCTTCGCGGTGAGGGTAGAAATAGTACGGATGATGCCCTCGTAAACTCCAAGAAGCCTGCACTGGTCCGTGCGACGCCAAAGTGGCCCGGGCTTCCATCGCAAGGTCGCCGGAGCCCCAAGTGTCGCATTTCGCCCCTCATCCCCGTCAGACGCACGACGGCTTGGACTTAGACAATCAGTTGAAGTCTGCTGAACCCAGTTTGCTCTGCCGTCAGACGCCCAGCTCGAAAGCTCGGGTCACACGAAGTGCCTTGACTGACATCGGCACGAAGAGGCACCTGAGAGCACCAGGGAGAACACAGAGCCCTGGCCACCTGGTTACACAAGTTGGAACGCTCCCCGCAAGCTCGACGCCTTGCATCAAACAAATTCGAGACCCGCACCGCTAGGCCACCCCTCCAGCACCAATGCCCGTCGAAAAGGCCTGCCAGGAACATGTTGGCATAGTCTCCACGAGTGATGGTGGACCACGCATCCGGCATGTCGTGAAGTTGTGGGCTTCCAAATCCGACAACCACTCAGCATCACGACAGCAAAGTTTTCCCAGATAGATTAAAGCATTCAGCACGCCAGGCCTTTAATTAAGCTCCTTGGCATCTATGGGAGGCGTTGCTACACGCCTGGCAGTGGCATCGCCGCAGCGTCCACACAGATTGCAGATCTCGCAGGACTCTTCAGCGAAAGGCGCTTCAAATCCTTGCCTCAACTGCGGACTGGCTGACCCCCGAACGTCGCAAACGACATGCCCCTGAGCAGTTGAGATTGCATGTGTGTCTTCAGGATTGTGCAAGGCATGCCGGACAGTGATGAGGCGGAAGCTCTGCTTGTTGGTAGGAAAGGTTGACGGGGCAAACGGCGGGCACGAGAACGGGACACCTTGCCACTAAGAGACATGTATCTCTGCAGCATCCTCTGCCTTCTGTGGCCCTGGCCAAGACGATGCTTGGGGAGAACCTGTAAAGACCTCGTTTGCTGCAAAATCTAAATTGAGCAGCTGCTCCACCAAGGCAAAGCAAAGCAAGATGAAGAACAACAGAACAACTGCAAGCTTACTTAGTTGATCGACTTGACAGCCAGCGGAAAATGAGGGTAGATGGCGCAAGCAAAGGACCTTCGTAAAAACAGCGATGCAGTTGAGCTGAGCTCACAGCCTGGTAGGTTGTCGGTTGTAGCCCTGATCAAGTGCTTCCAGACACGGTTGCAACAGACTAAAGTCTAAAGGCAACGTGTAACACGTTGCGCGTGGAGGTTCGTTTGAAAATCAGGACCACTCCCCCTACACACATTACGCACAAGCGCACAACGGTGCCTTCGTATGCGAAGCCGTTAGGGGTGAAAGGCCTCGCTGGCGGCAGCGAAACACGACAACTGGGAATTCAGACCGCGGAGCTTTTATTGCCTGTGGCATTCCTACCTCCCGGATGCCTGGAAACGACACGCACCAAAGGCCTACAAGAACTGGCGGGAGGCTGGGGCTCGACAGCATGCTGGCTTCAAGGCACATCTGCATACGCACTGCTCCAGTACCAAAATAACGACTAGATGACAGATACTTATTGGGCCCAAATAAGGTCTCCACGCAGGGGACGGACACGATGAGGACGAGGATGCCTTCAGACGCATCGACCCATCTCGACGCTCAGCTGCCCGGTGCAGCGTGCCCGTGTCCCGCGCCTTTGGGCTGCTGTCCCACTGGGCACGGACACGAAGACACGAGCGCCAAACGAAGCTCCCAAACCTCAGGCCGATGAAACGCTGCAACTTCCACAGCCCAATCACCCAGATGGCACTCGGATGCTACAACGAGGTGCCGGCTTTTTCTTCTTCAGCTTCCGCCTGTCAACTCTCGTGTGCAACTCCGTCTCCTCAGCAGGCAGACTGGTTCAAGCTCACATGGTGTCCCCTGTCTGTGAATGTGGGACTCCACGTGGCTTCATGCAGCATCATACTGTGGCTTTGGTCGGTTAGCAGTGACTTAATTAGATCTTAATTAGGATGAAGTTAGGTATATGGCAGTTTAGCAGTACTTGTTGTTCGGCTTCGTGGATACTGGGTCGCGTCGGTTCGCGCGTTCCCAAAAACGCACACGGTACCGATAGCTCTTGGTGTGTCGTTCTTGGCTGCTTTGTCCCTTACTTCAGTGAAGCATTGACTGTTAGCTTCGACGGCGAGCCATCAATCCAACAAAACGCAAGCAGACTGCGTGACACAGGCACATACAGGTGCATACAGCTGCAATCAACTCTGGTGGTGTCCACTCGCAAAGAACAAGGTCCGCACCAAAATGCAGAGAAAGCTTTCCTGCAGTTCTGCGGAAGCATTGGCCTGGACAAAACAGCTCTGCATACCTTCACTTGAACACCCTAGGCGAGATTGCTAGCATAGGTGGTAGCAGGAGCTGGAAGATTTGCGATGCCACCCGCGCCATCTAGTTTTCAGCATACGCCGGCGTTTCTTTCAGATGCGGGCCATTGCTTTTTCAAGAACGTGGCTGGCGAACCTGAGGAGTTTGGCCCGGCAAGGATGCGAGTCGCTCATATCTCAGGACAGCAAGTGCCAGGCTTGCTGTTCGCCATCTCGAAGAGGACCTCTCTGTTATCTTGGACTAGCCGCAGCAGCTCCTGTCGGCCGACCGGAAGGGGCATTGAAAAGTCGGCTCAAGCGGACGGATCTCCTGTGCAATTAGGTCCCTTTGGCTTTGAGAAGCCATCCTTCGGCAAGAGAAAGCCTATTGTAACACATGGTCCGCAGTCTCAGGCATGCATGAAAAGGCTCAGCATCTTGCTCCAGAAATTTCTGCACCTTTCAATGGAGTGTGACTGGGTCGCTCCGTTTCTATATCTTCGGAAAGGAAGCAGATATTGAATTTAAGGTCTGCGCGACATGATTCCCATACCGGTTCATTGCGACCCTTGGCTAGGGCATGTTTCTCGGAAGACTCATCACGGTCGTAGACTCGCAGACCTCCCGAGTGCCCTCTGCTGGGCAGCAGACTCACGCAGTCTCGGAAGGATTTGCTGGAGGAGCTGCCTCGAAACACACCATGACGCCCATCTCCGGGAACACTGTGGGCCACAGCTAGCTTCCTCAGTCACGGTGCAAAGTATGCTCGTTCTTGTCTCCCACGTGTTCGATGATTCGCTGCATCACCTTGTACGTACAGTCGCGGTGCAGGCATCCAACTCCGCACTTCAACGGCATGCTATCACACAAGTCATATCACCACTACAGGCCAAGCGACACGGCAGCCTTGGGCATCCATAGCCACCTGCACAAACTTCGACACGATTAGACCCTGGTGCGTTTCTCGTGCCGTTCGGGCTAGCGGCTGCTGACTATAGACGTCGACAGAAACGTGTGAGCATATGTGAACGCCATCAACAAACTGCTGTGCTGGCGCTGAAGACCGGGGATCCGGGCAGATCAAAGCAATGGGGGCGAGCGAGCAAATTCAAACATCCTCACAACTATCACCTGCAGGAGTGGAACCACTGCACCCCTCCGCGATAGCGTCCCATGCCTGTGGAACGCGATCCTTCAGCTCCTGCTCACAGCAAGGCAGCAGAACCCAACAAAGAAAGCGCGGTCGTATCCCGAAGTTCCCGAAGCTCACGCCACATGAACTCCTCGAGGATAAACTTGAAGCGCTCCGGCGACAGAGCCTTGAAGATCACGAGTTGCTGCAGACTCAATGAATCTATGGGAAGCGCCTGGATGCAAGCTTGCAGAACATAGTTGGAGAAATTCGGCTTGGTGAAAAACGCCTCAACGAAGACGATCAAAGGTTCATGTCGCCAAAAGCCTGGCTGCGAGAGCCTCCATAACATGCGTGCGCAGCTCTGAGATCACCTGATAGTTGTCCAGGGAGCAGGCACATGAACACTGTGTTATGCGAGTATCCGTGGGAAGGGCTTTGAGAGGCTGAGGCAAGGTCAGTCTCAACAGCGGCGTTCCAGTCCTAGCATCACTGCCCCACTTACATCATGGCCAACATGCATCATGGCAAGCAACTCTGCGCAAGGTCCGTCGAATTCTAGAAAGTTGCCTCCGACTCCGAGGCAACCTACTCTGTCTGAACATTATGCGCACACCAAGCGAAAAGCTGCAAAATCCCGGCTCCTTGGCACCACCGCTCTTCACGTGCCCCCCAGACACGAGCAACTGCCAGAAATGACAGTGACAGCATCTCCCATCGCTGTCGCGTCCCAGGCCTGCTGCAGCTGCTCCGAGCCTGCTTTTGAGCAGCTAAGCTTCCACACCTTCCTGAGTGGCAGCTGAGCGAGGAGACGCGGTGACACTGCGCACCCAGTCGGAGTCCGAGAGCTGATCCCCTTGATCTTCTTCTGAACCTGCTTCCAGTCTCGCGCCTGCGTCCATGGCACCGGTTTCTGGGCTCGGCCGGCCCGGCGTTTTCACAGGCACCTTGATCAGCGCATCTAGCTCCAAGGCAGCAGCGGTGTCTGCCTGCGAGTCGTCACGCAAGCCGCATGTTGGATCATCTGATGCTGGTGAGAAAAAATGGTGCACGAGCTGCAACTCATGGCCTCTGACGAACCATACTTCAGCTGGTTCGCCGAGGTATGTGGCTCGCCATCCGGCCTGCAACGACGAAGCAGAAGCAGTGATCGGACCAGGTCTCGCCCAAAATGAGTTGACTACTTGACTACTTGCAGTTCATATCAGGCCATGCGACAGCAACCGGAATCTTGAGAATCAACGGTGGATTGTAAGGCTCACGCAGTACATGCTGTGAAGGCCTCCGACCAGCGTAGCAAGGTTCCCACCTGGCATACAGTAGAGCGGGGCTCCTCGCCTGCCGACTCTGTCACAGCGTCTTCCTTCGCACAGACTGACAGTGATGATAGTAGCACGGAACTTCCTCCTGCTGTCCGTGATACGAATGCTTCTCATTCTCGCTGCATGTTGAAGCTTGCTCTCGTGCTGTTTCCAGCAGGAACCTCCTGCTGGCTACCCATTGGATCCAATCCCATGGGGTAGCCATGGGACTGATCGGCTTGTTTAGCTGATAATCACCGAATGCACACAGAGACGCCGGCTTTTGCAGAATGGACATGCAGCTTGCAAGGCTTTCGCTGCTTCTTTCCGCGCTTCTCGCGCTTCTGCCCACTACGGCATCTGCAGAATGCACTCGAAATGCCTTTCGGTGCATGCACCCTCAGGCAGCGAGATTGACCCCTTGAGGCTACAAGGAACAGCAGCTTCCCCGGCTGTTGAAGTTGCCCCCGTATTTCTCAATCCGAGCAGGCCTCTGCGTTTGGGGGCGCTCTCTAGCGCTTCTCGGCGTGGGATGTGCCTGAGCAGGTGGATGGTGCTGGGCTCGCCCGAAGATGCGCTCAAAGGATTCTGGTTCCCCGGCCTCAGCATCTTCCTGAAGCAGGGTGTTCAGGAGCCTGCAGCGTTGTTCGAAGCTCGAAGCTCGCAAGGAACAGGCTGCAGCCCCTGCATCAGGTCGGCTTCATCGGCTTCATGCTTAGGACATCGCCTCGCCTTTCGAGATTGCGCTGGTCGGTCACTTGCTGGCTCGAAGGCGCACACGGCCTTGGTGTCGGTCGGCTCAGTTTTGCGAACATCGTGGACGGCAAAACAACCGTGCAGATTTTGACCACGCGGAAAGCCTGATCTTTTTCTTGCCTCAAGAAGATTTGGCTCGACCAACAGACAACCCTGGGCATGTAGATGTGGATGGGCAGGGCTTGTGTTCTGCACGGAGCCGCACCTCCTATACGTTGGCCTTCGGCTGCATGCTTCAAGTCTCAGATCTCTCTATGCAAGACGTTCGAGTTCAGGATTCGTTTCGCCCTCAGAAGCCGCGCTGCAGTGGTGCTTGTGACCAGCTCTGAGCTTATCAGTCGCTCTCTCTCGCAATGGTGAGTGATGGGAGTGGTGTCTGTGATGCTACGACGTCGGTGTCTTGCTTGCGCCAACAGCCTCCCGCGCGGCCCTCAGCCAAGCATTCAGCTCCGAGGTCTTGTACAGCACGAAGTGAACCTCTGGTGGCCGCCCCTTCTCCGTCTGTGAGAAAAGTCTGCAAGCTTCGATGGCGGCTCGCGCCCCAAGTTCCACAGGGCAGCCAAAGAGCCCACAGCCCAGGGCGGGGATGGCCACGGCTTGAATCGCATACTGCTCGGCAAGTCGCAAGGCAGACAGAAATGCTTGCTCCAAGAGCTTTCTTGCCTCTTCAGGTGCATGGGCCGGAAAGACTGGAGCCACAGCATGAATCACATGCCCGACATGCAAGTCGGCGCCAGCTGTGATCCTTGCTTCACCGGTTGGACATCGCACCCCTGGGCTTATCTCCGGCAAGCTGGCGCATAGGCGTCTTAGCTCTGGTCCAGCGACTCGGTGAAGAGCAGCATCAACCCCACCGCCACCAAAGTCATCACCTCTCACTCTCACTTTCGAACAAGTTGTGACTGTGCTCCTACACAGAGTACTCTACGGAAACTCCCAAGCAAAAATATGCTCGACGACTTCAGTCACCATAATCCTCGTCATCACCAACAGCACCCAACAACTCCTCGTTTGCTGCATTCACGATGGCACTTTGCATGTCCACGGAAGGTCGCCAGGCGACAATGTTGTTCTGGCTTATCACAATTCGCAGTCCGTTGACATCGAAGGTCCACTGCTCGTGTCGCGGCATGAGCTAAGTGAGCCCCATGGCTTCTGTACAAGTTCGGATGCGCTGTGAATGGCTAGCTCTGAGATCATGTGACGTATGATGACTGTGAGGCCATTGGGCCGCAGGCCGCAGCAGCTCAGCTAGTAACAACCTCAGTCGCACGCTTGAAGGCTTGATGCATTCAAGTCACTCCGACAAACAGAAGGCACTGGCACACCAAGCAATGCACTGGTTTGGAGCACGCAGACAAGACAGCTGGAGCCCGAAAAGGTACAACGAACCCGTAACCATTCGTAACCACTGAACTGGCGGAGTCTCAAGCCCGGACTGCTGCCTTGGTACCAGAAGTCCCGGTACCTGGCAGCTTTGCTTGCTGGCACTCGCGATGACCCCGACTCAACATCCAAAGAACCTGTGGCTGAGCTGCTCCCCGCTGCGCGCCAAAACTGCGACAGGCAGAGGGCGTTCAGAGCCAAGCATGGTCTTTGGAGCTGCCGAACTTGTTGTTTTACACGGATGGAGGCTTCGTCGCTCAAGACTCGTTCAAATCACCGCCAACAGAAATGCCCTAACAGCAGCTTGTGCACGAAAGATCGGCAGGAGGTACTACCTGACTATCTACATTTCCGATCTAGCCAGCTCCAAAAGTCCTCGCATCACTGAAGCAGCGTCCTGGAAGCCCGCTGCCACCTCGCATCATTGGCTGCAGTGGCACCATCGCCTTGGTAGATTGCATCCGACGTGCTAGCGACTCATTTCGCCGACCACCACAGATCCGACGCTGAGCACAAGACGGAGCATCTGCCCCTGATACAACAAGCACATGTTATGACTTCCGGAAGCAGCATGGGCAGTGATCTTGGTCACTGCCAACATCGTTCGCAAGGCTAGCAAAGCGTGCCTGAACCACGTGTGCCCAAGGCCTCTGCAGCGTGAGATAGCGTGAGTGCATTCACGAGCAGGTGCCGGCTCACAGCAACGGGGAACACAAGCAAGCCAGACACGACTGCGAGAAGAACCGAAACCGAAACTGTCCAGTCACGTCAGCTAAGTGCGCGGCGTCACGTGGCCATGCGCGCCTGACTCTGCTCGTGGGGGCAAGTTTAGTAGCCAGGAGCCGGAGCCTTGTTAAGGATAATCAGCTCTTAGACTCAATGCCTTCCACATCTTCTACCTGCCTGGACTTGGTGGGCCATGAAGCTTCAGACCTGTCTTCCTGCAGCCTTGCGGTAGCAACTCTGGAAGGCTCTTAGGGTGGCCTGCCAGCCGCAGGGCCAAGGAGCTGCGTTGTGGAGCCGAGAGCAGCAAGTCCGGCATCCGACAATTCCCTGGAACATGTAACTTTCACCAGCCAATCTCTCTCGTCTGACAACCTGGGCAGTAGCATGAGGAAGCAAAAACACTGAAGCCTCTTTTTGCATTTTTTCATTCGGCACTCAAATAAACTCAATGACCCCCTTCTCGTGGCCGCCACGCACCAGTGCCTCAACTCAGACAAAACTCTGAATGCTCTTGAGACCATGTCTGTGATGTCTTGAGGGACTGGAGGGACTCCCGATAGGCCCCCGGTCATGGACCAAACCTGAGTGCATCTTTACCATCACTCTGCAAACAATACAGACACAGATGAGTGGACGTACCCCGGAATTCTTGTTTGAACATTCAACCGAAGTGTCCCATGCTTTCCACGCAGCGTTTCAGGAGCACCTACTTGGCCCGAGACTAACAAAGCGTCAAGGTGCCCAACGAAAAGCTTGGTCAAATGCTAGTACCGACCCCGACAACCGCACGATCCCAAGCATGAGTCTCTGAAAATGGATATCGCTGCCCATTCGCCACTCCCTCATGTTCTCAACATGCGAAAACTCTATTGCCCGGAAATTCGCGGCTGACGATGCGACTCGTCTTGAAGTCTTGCAGCCAGGCGGCCTTGTTGCTGTCGAACAACTTGCGCTGCGCCTGGAAGGAGGCAAGTGTTGAGGGTTAGCTTGAGGGGGCAATCACTCTTGCGCTAGATGCAGCCCTTGGTCTTCTGGAGTCAGCCTCCATGTACCGACGATGGCCCTGCAGACATGGGCCGTGAACAAGACTTCGAGATCCAACGCTGGAAATTCTTCGAAATGAACAGGCTAGCTGCATCCACTCTTCCTGGACTCCGCACGCTTTGACACTCAGCTTCATGGCCGTCCTCCTCCACGGCTTCGTCAGAAACCTCACCACCAACCTCTTTCGCCCATAAATCCTGCCAGAACAGTCAAGATCAAGACTCTGTTGAAACAGCAGTGTGGTGCGGCTGGTCAAAGCTGCGGGACACGAAACAATCGTTTTGTTTTCGCGTGGGATTAGGAAGCATCTCCGTGCAGGTGCTACAATGCCACTTACGTTTATGTTCCAAGCTTCTGAAGTCGTGTCGTGAACCCCGCACAACACAGAGCACAAAGGTTGAAGTGCCGCTCCTCCAACGATACCGGAACTCCTGCAAGCTGAGCATCGGATGCTACATTGCCTAAACAAGCCTTCCAGTGCAGTCCCCACTACCCCGCCTGTCACCATGGTCAACGGTGGCAGTTGCGGAATCCCGGCGAACCCGGGAGGTACCTTTCATCATCGCGCAGGCTCGCAGAATCTCCGACATCAAAGTCGAGCCGTCGAGCCGCTAAGAGCCCGGTGATGCTCTTGAACAGCTGCTGCAACCGCGTGAGCCATGCAGGCCTAGATGGAACATCGGCACACGCGGTGTCGGATGTGCCACGCGAGGAAATCAAACTGGGTGGGCCACGGGTTCCTGACCTGAGGAATAATGGACTCATCGCCGAAAGTCCACCTCAGAAAGCTGACTCCCGTTGCCTCTGGAGGAACTAACTCCAGGAGGCCCCTGCATTGGAAGGATGTCCCTCCGCTCCTCGAGGGCAAGCCGCACAAATCCTGGCATCCGAGTCAGACAGTTGAAAGAATCGAACCCGAAATGTCAGACAAGATCCAGACAACTTTCTCGGCCTGACCTTTGTGGCACTTGACGTAACACACGTAGCGCCCTGGAGTCGCATAGGCACTCTCCTTGCGTCCAGGAGCTGGCTGGTCGAACCATCATTCTCAGTCGCCGGATCTGAGAGGGGAGAGAGAGAGAGAGAGAGCGAATGAGAGGCGGAGAGAGGTCTCTCCTGCGCTCCGCCCACGAAGATGGCGACGTCGCGCCCAGCCCGGAGGCGGTCGCGGATAAAGGGCTTGGTGCATTCAAAGGCACCTCAGCGACTGCCGAGACACATTGAGATTGCGCCTGCGATGCTTGCGGCCCAAGCCCAGGGTGGTGAACATCTCGTAGAATCCTGGGAACAGTCCGCAGGCTCCAGACCTGAGGTTAAAAAGCCCTCTGTACAGTGACTTCCGATGATCGCAATCTCAGAGACATAGACGCAACGGCCGCACGAAGCTTCATTTGCCTGACAAGGGTATGCTGAGAGGTGCCGATTCGCACGATCCAAGCTTCGAGAATGCAGGCCTGAACCATCGCTGATGCAGAAGTTCACCTCCGTTCTCCTGCGCCACTACATTCACCAAGGCTTTCTGACAATTCTGTGCAAGACCCTCTGGCGACGTCAAACCCATGCCCAGCCAGCATCCCTTGTGACCCCGGGCGTGCCGGCTCGGGCAATTCCACTCCGGAAGCTGTGCGGCCACGGAGGCCGCCCCCCGCCTCAGGGGCTGTGGCTTGTGCGCTGTTCCTACGCTCGCAAGTAGCAATTCGCAGATCGGGTTGCAGCAAGACTGCGTGCAGGATAGTGAGGACAGCGTAAACTGGAAAGGCTAAGTTGGGATTGACCCTGACCCTCCATGCCGACGAGGTGCCCAAGTCAGCCCGGCCAGGATGGCACCAACGGGCAGCAGGCCATGAGGATGCATCCCGATGACCTCAAGAGATTTTGAATCTGGTGGCATGGGTCTGAGATGTGGATTGCATGGACCAATGAGACCAATGAGCCCCTGGCATAATGCCTGTCCATCCAGTGCCGGATCTCGCTGGGGCTCAGCTGCCTCCACTCCTCGGAGAGGACGATTTGTGCGTGGCCGAAAGCCGCGGAGATGATGCGCCAGAGCCGCGAGCGTGTCACGGTGTCCGACCAGCCGCGATCATCGCGGGTGGAACCGCGCTCACTCAGAGGGCCACGGAGGGCCCAAATGGCCCAGGGCACATGAAGACAGAGCAGGCGCAGCAAGAACGCCGAGCGCTCGGTCTTAGGAAAAACAAGGAAGAGTTGACCAATCCGCCTTAAAGCGGCGTCAAAGCTCCCGAGCAAGCCAATGTAAAAGATCGATTTCATGATCTTTTCCCGGCCTGCTGGTACTACAGATGCTCGATAGGTCAAGCCACGCATGTAAAAGTTCCTCTTCCAGACGATCGCCGTCAGGACGAGAAGGCATAGTGGGCCCAGGTCCCGACCTAAAGCGAGAAGAATTGATGCCATGGCGGATGCCGAAGGCCGGGAGGCCGCACGCCTCAGCCGCGGGTGGGATATAACCCACCTGCCCGATCTCCAGCCGAAACTCCTTCAAACATCATTATGACATGACCTCGTGCGAGTAGACGGGCGTTGTAGATGCTGGCTGTGCTGTGATGGGACTGTTCTGTGCCTCTGCCTACGCATTCGGGTTAAGCTGGAGCCGAGCTGTCCGCGGCAGAGCCTCTGCAAAAAAGTAACACTTCTTCACTGGCAGCACTGGCCGGGAGCAACAAGCCTCATCCCCTTTTCCACGAAATGTCCATGCGCTGCAATTCCCGCTGTCGAATCTTCCAGCTCTTACTCACGTGTTTGTGAGCTCGAGTCACATGCATTTGGGCTGGTTGCTGAACTCCTTGAAGTAGCAGTATGCTTAACGCTGTCGCTGACGACCTACAGGCACCTTTGCCAGAGCAGAGCCCTTGTCTATTGTCGGACACGACTCATCCCCGGCCCAAATGAAAGAAGGAAATGATCAGCGCAACTGCCGAGTAACAAATGAAAACACAGCATCCTGTCCCAATCGCGGGCACTTGCCTGTTGAACGTGACGTAGGAAGACTGGCCCTCGGGCCATCCGGGGTGGGATGCCGAACTGTTAAACTGTCAAGCGGAGTGAAGGCAGACTCACCCGCAATGCTTCAGGTTTTCTCGAGGCCCGATGCATCGCTTCGGCGGGTGGCCTTTGCCTGACACGGCCGCCTCTCACCTTTCACGCTTTACATGCACGGTGGGTCCTGCCAAGGCAGGACGAGGCCCAATCACATCCTGTGACGTGAAAGCAGCCAAGCTGGCAGAAGTCTGCCTGCACAGCGCGGGTCAGTGCTGCGCATCAGATTCTGCAGGCATAAGCTCGGCTTGAGCTGGCACGGAAGAGTTGTGTTGCCCGCCCCCTCTTCTAACAGAACACGAGTTCGAGCTCAGGTCAAGCTGATGCCACATCTCTTCTGAACAACCTTCATGCTGACAAAGGTGATCAGGAGAGCCTACTTCTCTGCTCACGGACGCATGATCTGACCAGGGCAAGGTCGCAGTCCTTTCATGGACTTCTAGGTAGTATCCATCACATGAGTTCATCCCTGGATAGGTTCCTAGTCAAGTTGCTGCAGTCTGATCACTTCGCCCGCACCAGAGAGCCACAGCTGCTAACACCCAGCATAGACGCCATCGAAGATATTGAGCTGCCGTTTTCTGAAGAAGGGCGGCCCCCCGTCTTCAACAATGGTAGGTCAATTGGAAGCCAAGCTGGCGTTGGGAGTTGGGCCACCGCAGTTCACGCACGAGTCACCAGGACATTCAACATAGTCGCAACAATGACCCTGCTCGCAATGGACAAGAATGTAATATCGTGGATACGAAGATTACCCTCCGCCTCCGTAGTGCCGAAAGAACCGCCGAACACTTACGAAAGATACGGATTGTGATTTCAACATCCGCCATGAAGCTGCGCACGACCCATAACTACCATGCAAAAGGGTGCACGCTTTGACATCACAAGTCGTGCTCCTGTAGTCCACTCCTTCTCACTCCCAAAAAGCAGTAACAAGTCTTGCACTTTCCCCAGACTGCAACTTCCGCAGCGAGAAGTTGAGGATGCCCCTACAAGGGCCACACGCGCAACACTTCGGGCCTGCACGTCTCCTGCTCTTAGCGGTTCATAGGATGTGATGAGAGCGGAGCAGGATCCAGCGCCGGCGGGACTTCGAGAGGGCGTGCTGGCCACACACGACCCTCAACTTGCGCATCCAGAGCTCTGAGCTTCCTCTGTCTGGATTCGGCGAAAACACGAGCACGAATCTCAAATTCACGATGCAGGTTGCCTATCAGCGAACCCTTGAACCCTTACCGATCTGACGATCTAGTCACAGCTCTGCGAGGAAGTGCCGAGCCCGAGGAACAGAGCTTCACCAGCCTCCAATGACGACCAGCTGAGGTGTTCTTGGCTGTGGTGCACGGTGCGGTTAGCATCTGTGCCCGTGATACTTCGTCATAAACGAAGCTCACAAAGCCAACTGCACACAACTTAACAAAACCAACTTGGTTTGATGAGCGTGGCTTGCCACTCCTCCATTTGTAGAACGATCCTTGTTGAGCACACACGAAACTTCAAAACGACTGGGTCTTTGACTTACATCTGAAATTTCTGAGCTGGAGTTAACGCGGCTTCTAAAAGTCCAGGCTTCAGGTCCTGCCAACGGTCTCTTTGAGCCTTGGCGACTCCTGCACCTACTGGACCATAAGCGTGACGAAGTCTGACGAAACATGCTACACTCCCGAACTATAGCTGCCGCCTCTTGACATTCTAGCCTTCAGTCAGACCTAGCAACCATCAGCTGTTCCACATTGTCTCGGAGAGCATGTCTAATCGGCGGCAGGAGTATGGGAGTCTTGAAGCACGCTTCTCTGCCCAAGCCTTGCAAAGAGTCACAACGAAGGTCGGTGGAATCGACTTACGTCACTGCAGGTTTGCGATTGTGGGAGCATTCTTGGCGACCTTCCATGTCAATCTTCTCCAGCTAGCTCAAGCCATGAAGCCCCGAGCAAACGCCCGAGGATAGCCTTCGAGTCGAATCTATTGCTTCTTAATCTAGCATAGGCATAGGATGATGTAGGCACCCTCGGAGGGTTTGGGGACTGCATGGTTCAGCGACACGGAACGTGGGAAATCCTTGAAAATTGTCGGCAGCAGGGCGGCTGCATGAGCTTTTGTGCAGCTCCCGTTGGCCAAGCTCTTCTCTTCGAACAACATTGAGATTTGCGTCGTCTTAGCCCAGACTCTCAGTTTTTCTGAATCGGGAGTTGGCTCCGGTCAGCCCCTTTGCCACATCCACGCCCCGATAAGCACGGGGGGAAGCACACGACCTTGCAGGTGACCTTAGGGCCAATGGTCTACCCCTGACATCTCTTTGAAACGTCCAGGGACAGGTTCTGAAATCCTGGCGACTTCGAAACTATATATATGTTTCACGTGGGTCAAGAAAAACAACTACATGAACGGCATTATATCCTTGTTTAACTCATCTTTAGAACTTCTCACTTGCGGGGACACAGGCCTCCGCCTTTGCGACCACGTGAGTCACCACCACGAACGCGGAGCCGAATAAGGAAAAGGCACCGCTCAGATCGTGATTTTTTGCCTGGCAGAAGCTTAAGGCTTCAGCTGAAGTCTCGGTGCAAGCACTGTTCGGCAATGAGCCAGCGAGCAACCTTTTTCTGGGCAGTCAGATAGGTCTGAAAAGTCTGCATGCGGCAGCCACGAGGGAGCGAAAATGTATATCCACAGAGCTCACAGGGTCCATGAATACAAGGATACACGGCGTTAACCAATGTGCGCAGCCCGCTTCGGATTCTCAGGGCCCTGTCAGATCCGTGACACTCTGTGATCCCGATGAAGTGTGCTGTTCGAGATGCTGCCTTCCTGGGTCGTGCTCAGCCTTGATTCTCCTGCCCCTCATGTCATTGTGCAAGGGATTTGCTCACGAAGCTATGCCAGAACTGAGGTGCTATGCATGCACCCACGTATACTTGTGAGCTTCTCGCACAACTTTGATGCTGGCATGTTCACTGGTAAGTGCGTGCGTACATAAGTACATGCCTACCTACCTGCCTACTACCTGCCTCCCTCCCTACCCGACCTCCCCAGCTGCCTACCTGCCTGCTTGTTTGCATGCCCCCCCCCGCCTTCGTACAGGTAACCACGCTCGCGCTTGCACACAGGTGCACATGCATACCTCCGTGCATATGTAGATGTGCAAGCATAGACTCGTCCATTCATGCATGCGCACATTTGGCACGAATCACGTGGTACGAGGGACATAGCATGGGGTGGAATACCTTCAATCGCACTTGCACGACACATTCTGCCTTGACATCACTGCACAATCCTTGACGTGGGACTATGCATGTAGATCGGGAGGTAAGAAGTGCTGTACAGGTATGTAGTGATCAGTGGTGCAGGTGTGCGAGCATCCGTCGGTAAGAAGGCAGGTACTGTGGCTGGATAGTTAGGCAGGTAGACAGGCAGGTAGGTATGAAGGTAAGCATACAGGCAGAGACGCAGCCATGCCGATCGCAGGCAGTCAGGCAAGTAGGCAGTCAGGAAGACAGGTCGGCAGGCATGCTGCGCTAGAGCACTGTTCACTGTGTCAATCCATGGTGCCCAGCTGCATGTCAAGTTGTGCATTACTGAGCTAGCACAGCCAAGGTCCGACGCCCTCGGAACCCTGGTGATCCCTGCTGTCTATGTTGCCGACCCAGGCATGACACTGCCCGCGAGCTTGGACAGCTCGGTGAAAGGCTCAGACCTGGTAAGGCCTGGCTGAAACAGTGCAGGACTCCGCCAGTGTGGCGCGATGTCCATAGCAAGCATCACCTGCTCTTCGGTGTTCTGCGCATCCACTGGGCTTGTTAGCGAAGCTGCTCCCCCGAAGAGCAGGTCGAAAAGCTTTGAGTTGGGTGTCGGAACGTGGTCTGAGCACGTACTGTGTCAGCACATTGACTCGTTGACTCCTGCCCCTCAATCTCCCAATGACGGGAAAGAAAATGTCTCCCGGGAGTCCCGTTCCAGGTCTACCACAGTGACACAGCAACTACTGAATCTTAAAGCAATGCAGTTCTAGTGCATCCACGCGGACGCTTCTGTACAAAGCTGTAACAGGTGCTCACCACGGAGCCTGACACAGTGCGAGTTAAAACAGAGCTTGCCCTAAACCCTTCAAACAGAAAGAGGGCCTCGGCCTTCCGGTTCAAGTCCTGAGGCAGCAAGGCGCACCGGCGCCGCTTGCAAGGCAGAGAGCTCCCTCCTCTCCCTCTCACTCTCTGCTCTTGCAGACGCTTCCCAACCAGAGACTCGGAGGCCTGGAGGCCAGGGGGGGCCGTGTCTAAGCAGAACACAGAAGCGGAACAGCCTTTCCCTTCCCTTCCCTTCCAAGGTTTCCATCCGAAGCCAAGGCTTACGCCTGCGTGCGTTTTTTTGCGGTGCTCCTTCGCGTTCCGCCAAAGACTGAAGCGGACGGCTCAGGCGTCTGCAGCATCTCGCACGGCGACGTGTCGGATGCCGTCGGGTTCACCGCCCGATCATTGAATTCGACCGGAGACTTCTCTTGAGTTACAGGAGGCTGGTTGCACGGGCACGCGCGAGTGAGCATTGTTCCCATGAAGGCCTGCTAGGCTGGCTTGTGCCAAACCCCAATTCACACCTTGTGAGCATCCAAACTGGCCTCTTGGGTTGGACCAGGCTTCTGCGGAACCGTTGGGTCATCCACGGTTTTGCCTTCAAGTGTTGCTGAGCAACGTTGAAAAATGGTCCCACTTTGAATTTCTTCCTCAAGACGTCCCCCATTTCGAGCCTGGCGCCGGTCCACCGCTCCCAATGATTGTGCCTGGACACAAGGGGCCAGGGAGACAAGGATGCTCATCGGCGCGGCGGTGTCATCAGAACAAGCCAAACACCACAGATTCCAACTGCTGCGCACATGTTCCGTGTGACTGGCATGCCGCATGCACCTGTTCCTGACTCCCTGTGCCTGCGGCGGTTACATGACGCTCACCGGATGCAATCCTGACAAGGATCCCAATCGAGTGACACTTCGACGCGTTTGTTTCTAGTTGGCTGCTGGCTTATCCTGAGCGGCTTCCAGTCTGGGCTTGCATCCCATACACTGAGGTTGTCACTCGGTGATGGCCCGACGGCGGCGGTACAGGATCTGTCATTGCACGGCTTCACAACCCCGCCGTTTCCGTATCACAGGACAGAGCTGACAAAGCCGCACTCCCTCCCGTCGCCAAGCCACAAAGAATCCGAAGCCAAAGCCGACAAAGATCACGGCGATGGCGACGCCCACGATCTTGGCATCGGGCACTCATGCTGCGACTGGTCGGCTGCGATGTTTCAGTGTTTCAGGTGTCGGCAGGGTGTCGGCAATCCGAGACGGCTGACGGCTCATGGACCTGGGCCCGACTGGGGCCTCCACGACTCCAACTGGCAGGTCTCCGGTGGGAATACCTGCGCCGTGACGCTCATCCGAACTACCCGGCTGCGTTCTTACGTCGGCCTCCGATGGTTTGCCAGTTCTTAGATCAGTTTCGGTCAGAAGCAGCTCACTTTGAAAAGGGTCTTGGCTTCACACATTCCTGGGCTCCTTCTCATCGTAGGCACCCTGGTGCGCAAGCGGATGCACTGGCGACGCCGATTGGAGACGGAGCTGCCAGTAGCTGCGTTGGCCACTGAGTCGCTAGCCTGGTAGGGATCGGTGCCGTCGTCAATCACATCCGTCCTGTCTCCACTGCCTCAGTCGGGCCCCAGCGTGTGCTATCGTTTCACTCATTCCAAGATCACTGCGTGAAGAGTCCAAAGCCTTCAGGTCTAATTTTCAGGGTATCCTTTCGCACGAGTTCGCGGATGCTTCTGTAGATGACGGGAGCCATCCTGATGCTGCATTGCACCTGTACATGGCAGATCACGGCAGCGTGGTGCTTAGCCACGAACATAAGGAAGTGCGAGTTCTTTTGACTGCTGGAAATATTGAGCGGCCAGAGAGGGCATCTCCTGCCCTCGCATCCCGCACCCCAAACCTTCGCCCTCTGCCAGAGAGGACGGTTCATGACTGATCTCAAGAGTCTGCACGAAGGCCGGCACACAAAGCTCAATTTGCAGGACAAGCTACGCCGAACAAGCCCACGGTCGGACAGATGGGAGGTCCGTCGCAGCACTCAGTCAGGCTAGAGATCGGCAATGGGGCCATGCATCGAGTCCCCATCTGGCTCCACCTGCATTGGCCAACCCAACCTATTTGCTAACACCTATGATCCGAAACGAGTCTCTTCAGAACGGTGCACTCAGCACCCTTGACCCTGAGTATGGCCGATGCACAGAAAGCTAGGCAGCCGCCACAGTGGTGAAATGCGCAGCCTTTGTAGCCACGCAATTTAGACTGGAAAAAAAAGCTCCCGTTGCCAGACTGTTCCATCCCAACTTGTATACTAGCTCTAACACAAGTGTTCTCGAAGAGAAGCATCCGAAGGGCAGTATAGTGAGCTGAGAGCTGCGGCAGCTGTGCTCAGCATTCGGGGCCTCTGATGGACTCCGAAGCCGCAGCACTGCAAGTGGTCTGGCCCTGAAGCACTAGGACAAAGGGTTTCCAGACTGAATTTGAAGGTGGTTGGAATTGTCCGTCCCGACCTTTGATGAGGTCTGCTGCTCATCATCATGATATGGTCGAATTATCTGGCATTGGTGGGTGTGCAACTGTAGCGCTGAGCCCACTTTGAGGACCTGAGCACCCTCCCTCCGGAGGGAGCTGACTACTTGGAACTGCAGACGACGTCTGATTCTCTAAAACTGCACCGGCTCAGGAGCACAACTGCCATAGCAGATCTCGGGATCAAACCTAAACCCTCAAACCCTCAAACCCTCAAACCAGAGCCATCTGAGCCTTCAGCGATTCTTTGAGCCGGCTCAGCTCGGCTCCGAAGCTCCGTTTTTTAGGCCACCGCCCTAGGCCCCGCCGACCCGAACAGAGGGCCCGCCGGGGACCTCAAAGCGAGCCTGCGGCTCTGGCTGGCTCGGAGTCTCGGAGTCTCAGAGCGTCTCAGTCTCAGAGACTCTGAAACCTCGGCTCCTGGCTGCAACATGACGGAGGAATCACAGCTGTTACTCAGCCCCGGTCCTCGGCTGAGGCCGCGGACTCTCCGACGACTTCCTCAGCCTTATGTCTTTCCGCATGCAGCAGTCTATTCCGGTGGGAGAGAGAACTCGACAGTTTCCCAGATTCACATCTCTCGCTCCGAAAAGCTGTGGAGACTGCAGGTAGGCTCCGCACGTCTCCCTGCTGGGCGGCCCGAGCTTCATCTGCAGCAACCTAACATGAAACAAGCATAACCAAGCATGAAAGTGGCAATGCGAGCAGAGATCAAAACGTCAACTGATACTCTCATTGCCAGAGTCTTGATCGGAGCACGCAGGCTCGCACTTTCCGGGCAAGTGCTGAAGTCCAGTGAATGCTCCAGCAAGCTTCACACAACAAACTTGTCTGCTCCGCCTGCTCCTGTAGCTCCAAGGCTTCCACGGCTTCCTGAGAAGACTTCCGGCTTGCAAGACCTTGCGTTGTGACGGAGGCGGATCTGCCTTGATGCAGCGCACCAAGTCACCGCCGAGAGCCTCAGGTTTGCTCTCGCCCCAAATCTTACGAGCCGTGGAAGCCTTAGAGGAGCCTGTTAGCCGTTAGCCCAAGGGCCACACGCGCCCGTCGGCATGGGCCTTGCTTTCGATGAAGCAGCGGACCTTAAAGGCTACGACGGCAGCCGACCCACTGACCCGACGGAAGTGAAGTTACGGACCATGCCGTGGGTGAAGGGCAGCGGCTTGTCCTGGAGAGGCAGAAAAGCTTCAGAGACACGCTGAACTGAAGGCTGAATCACAGGGAACACGCACTGTCCCAAGCTATCTCCACCCACTGGTCGACAGTGACGATTTTTGCGTCTGGTTCCTGAGTACCAGTGCAGGGCCATGAAGAGTTGCCTTTTCCTGTTGGGAGTATGGCCACGAGAGTATGTGCAGCAGTAATTTGTAAAATGCGTGAATACGTGAAGAGGGGGCACAGTCAAGTTCGATGTGGATCATCATTTCATTAAACCCAGCCCTCGCTGCGTTCTGGAGCATCAGCGTGCCTGCTGCAAACTTTGCATTTCACCTGACGTGCAATTGAGAGGCCTGTGTGAAGCGGACGGTGCACTGCACCTGTGGACCGGACAAGACTGCACCACTCAAGCTCTGGACTCACCTGGAAGATCCATAACTGTTCGTGCCTTAAACCGGTCGCCATACAGAACGTCTCCCGTATAGCTATGCTGCACGAACCACATTTCCTGACGATTGCACGCATCAAGCACGACTCATATTGACATAACCCCAACAGTACTTGGTGGGTTCGGCACAGTACTGCAAAACATCGACACCGACGGCTCCGAGGACAGCGAGCCGCCAGGCACAGCGCAGTAATCTTTTGCAGGTCCTCCGGGGTGTAGAACAGCCGCCACACTGAGCAGGTGCCTCAGCCCAAAAGAACGGCGAAGCAGGCAACTAACATAATTTATAAAGCTGCATGTCTGAGTTTGGTTGAGAATTGAAGCTGAGGTCCAGTCTGATCTGGGAAGGAATGTTCAACAGACGCCTGGCATGGCTTCATGTTGAAGAGCGATCTGCAAAAACATCGACTGCACCGAACATCTTTGAAAAAGCACCGAAGTCCAGGCTTCGGAGAACAAACATGAAGCGGACAAGGAACGCCGCTACA
The DNA here is from genome assembly GCA_905221615.1 of Symbiodinium sp. CCMP2592. Classification (NCBI taxonomy): domain Eukaryota; class Dinophyceae; order Suessiales; family Symbiodiniaceae; genus Symbiodinium; species Symbiodinium sp. CCMP2592. Next base: position 264,162 of record CAJNDT010005896.1, on the reverse strand, counting down.
ACTCTGGCAGCTGCAAATTTCTACCGCGTCGGCGCAAACCCAGCAAACCCCGCTCATTGGCCTGGCAAAGTTCGGGATGTCGTCAGGAATGGGGGCCATGTAGCAGCACTTCCGGATCTGCCACGCGCTGCGGGAATGATTTGGCCGAAGCACATTCTCACATGATCTTGCAGAGCGAAATCACCTTCTATTGATCGCAACTTAGGCCCCAAGTTGATTTGCACTCTGGAACGACGAAAATTTACACACGGCGGATTCGACCATCGGTGGATTCGCACACCCCCGATTCACACACTGTTGCGGGACGATTCGCCCTGGGCGGAGGATTCAGAGAGCTTCACGCACCGAAAGCACGGGATTCACGCGCCAAGGATTCGTGAACTCACTGCCAAGTTCGTGCACCGACAGGATTCGCACAGGTGTCGGGATCCCCCGATCCGGGCATTGCCCAAACAACCCTAATTCCCGCACCCGACAAGCCTGCAACCCCAAAGCCTAAACTCCTGAACCTTAAACACTAAGTCCTAGAAACCTAAAGCCCTCAAACCTATAAACCCTGTGGATACTTCAAAACTTGCAACATTCGAACTCCGACTGCCTGAATCTGTTGGTGCTTTAGTTGGGTGAGTGCTCGAAGTGGGGTGCTCGAATCCCGACCGGTGCTTGTGCTTGCACTGCGCCTTTACAATGACCCTAAAGTTTGAGCTCGCTTTAGGTGGGTGGAACGGTGGACCTATTGCTGTCTTGAGGAGCTTACTGGCAAATTCTGTCCACGAACTTCCACAAGGGATCCGTCGGGTGTTTGACTGAAGTTGCAGTGGGGATGCGGTGACTCTTCGACCAACTGCGGCCATCTAACTGCTACCGCAACAAGACATCCTACTTCTACCACCGGTTCTGGCCTTCGCGGCCGCAACATCCCGACAATCCTCCCATAGCGAGGTGTGGAAGTCATGGCATCCTCCCACCTGCAAAAATCCAGCGCTCCGCCCTTTGCAATGTATGGACGTTCAAGCGCAAAACCCAGCACTGCACAGGAGCCGTGATGCCCAAACCAAGTCAAGTTATCCGAGCGTTGCTTACAAGCGCAATCCAGCAACCTTCACACCTTCGCCGTGGAGACGTAGCGTTGGGCCCGAGCCCTTGGAGCCCTGCCCGAGCCCTTTAAACGGCCTGGCTGAGGAACTGCAGAAGCGGGCAATGGCTCGGCCTCCGGAAGTTGCTGCGCCAAGCAAAGCCCGTCCCGCCCGAATCCCTCTTTGCCCCTGCCCCTGCCCGCTGCCCCGCTACTGCCCCGCTGGCCCTGGCCTCTGCATGGTTTCCCAGATTCTGCTGACCGTTGCCTGCCAGGAGGCCACCAGGCCGCATGAGGAGGGGGATTGTCAGATTGTCATGCGCGCATTTAACGGACACGGCAGAGGACGTTGCAAGAACAGTCGTGCCCAAGATCAGAAACGAAGACGGACGGCTCATCCAGTTACTACTACTACGACTACTACGACTACTACGACTACTACGACTACTACGACTACTACTACTACTACTACTACTACTACTACTACTACTACTACTACTACTACTACTACTACTACTACTACTACTACTGCTACTGCTACTGCTACTGCTACTGCTACTGCTACTGCTACTGCTACTGCTACTGCTACTGCTACTGCTACTGCTACTGCTACTGCTACTGCTACTGCTACTGCTACTGCTACTGCTACTACTACTGCACCCATGTTGCCTGCAGGGATGTAAGCGGGAGCAGTGCAAAACGAGTAAGTTGCTGTCGCGCGTAGGAACCGGGACGGAGCTTTTATGTCCATCCTGGCAAATCATGAGTAAACGGTCCAACCTGCACGCGGAAAGACCGCAAACTGGTCACTGATATCATGAATGAAAGTGAGCGACCCGCAATTCAGGTTGTGATTCGAATCAAGAGTGCAATCAGGTGCACCAACAGTTGTTGGTGGTGCCATGATGGCCCTGAGCAAAGCGAGCCCTGGCTGAGAGCGGGGGACCAAAGCGGGACTCATTGCACTCACCTTCCACAAGAAAATTTAGCTCGTTGGGGAGGTGTCCTCAGCTGTCGTAATCACGGGCCATGACGTTGCCGAACGGGTCTGACATGCCCGAAAGAAAAGCATCACGCACACCAGCATGCTTTACGTCCGACGGTAACCTCACAAGGACATCATCATTGCACGCGGAAAGAGCAACCGGGGAATGATCGAGCTTTGAGTTCAAGGCAGTTTCCAAGATACCGGCACGAACACAGAAAGCATCCACCGATCTAAACCTTCAAATGTCAACTACTTTGGGGCTGGCCACGGCGTAATGGGCACCGTCCTCTCCCGGAACCGCACCTTGTTAAACATGCCTGCATGGTCGCCCCTTTCTGACGAGACACCAACTGTGAGAGAAAGCGTTTGGCCTGCGGAATTCTGTGGGTCAGCAGCGGCGGGTCTGAGGGAACTCCTAGCTCCGAAGGGATGTGCCTGCCGGAACTGCAAATTTGGGCCATGTGCTTGAAACTGGACATTGCATGCACTTGCTTTCGCTGGCTGCATTCACATGCTCTGACACAAGGCGCAACAAGCTTCGAAGTGCGAGAGTTGCCCGTTCCAGCCTACTTGCTGCATGCAAGGAAGAGGATCTCCGAATCAGGTTCTTGAACCTCGGCCCAGTTCTCGGTCATCCTCTCTTCGGTGCAGCCATCTGCGTTCGAGATGCGAGACGCTTGGTGTAGCCACCGATGCTGCATGGTCTCAGCCGTCTGAGGGCATTACTGGGTGGTCAGTCTTGCAGTGACCCGCTTCCCCATCTTCCTGGCGCGAAGTTGCGGAGTTGCACGACCACCAAAATCTGCAGAACCAGTACGACCCAGCTCAATTCACAGAGCCGGACGGGCATTACAGCAGCTGCCCCGACTTTAGACTTTAAGCAGGCCAGGCAGTCTTGAAGAGCTCACCTTGATTGGGTTCACGTTTCTTGCTCACGAAGCTGGGAAGCTCTGTAACCGGCAGAGTTTTTTGCTGACGGAAGTTGCCAGTCCATATTTCGGGAAAGCAAGCTTGGATTGGCCTTGAACAAGTTCAGTCTGAGTTGACATTTCCTGGAGCTTGGAGATGCAGGCAAATGCTTCCCGAAATGACCGAGCAGTTCGACTGAAGGGAAGGGACATGCTAGAGGCTTCAGGCTATCCACATTGGTATGTAGCTACGCTTGGAAATTTAGACAACAAGAAATGGAAATAGAAGTCAGACCAAGCAAAAGAGGCTGCTTTAGCGAGGGGGTTGCTCCTCAGGGGAGCTGGAAACATGGTACACAAGCTGTGCACTCCCGGCCCTGAACCTGGTTGCATGCTTCCAACCGCAAGAACATGCCGATCTAAATCTTTGAACTCCATGGCTCGCAAGACTGTCAAGACCACTAGCCAGCAGCTGACAGCCTCTGAGCCTGTGAGACAACAAGAACTGCTTAAGCTTCAGCATCTGCCGAGAGGCGCTTCCGACATACAGGGGATGACTCCTGCAGACGTCACAGCATCGAGGGTTCGACAGCTTTCCGTTCAAGCCAACACCCTTGCGCAGTGCTTTTGCAGAAGCGTTTCACCAGTGGTCTCAAGCTTGGGTCTATCGGCACAAACAAGCCGACCATACAGGCAAAAGCACAGAGCTGCGGTTGGCTGCGGCTGAGCCGCCCCGGATGTGGCCGACTGGTCATGGTGCGTGGGGCTGCCCGGAGAACTTCCTGGATACCGAAGATCAGCCCACGACATTTCTCGTTCCCCTCTTCTGCAGTGCGTTGAGTGCGCTCTAATACAGCCCAGCATCTGCTCGGCAAGTGCTGTAGCTGCAGAGCAGGCCTAGGCTGCGTACGCATCCAATGCACACAATGTACGAACAGGAGTGCTTGTTATGAGAACTCCTCAAGCACAGAGCAAATCCTCACGGCTGCCCTTCGTGGCGGTCTACGGGTTACGCCTCCGTCTAATTCTGGAACACCAAGCGATGCTTGTGATCTGCGGGACACCATTGGTGCGAAGCGTGCTTTATCTTTATCCCTATAGTATGTCATCATGTACTGCCGACGGGTTGGAACATAAGCTTCGGAAGAAAAAGCTGGTGACAAACTCTGTGTCTGTGTCAAGATCGCGGGACCACGAGCTGTGCTGTGTCACATACCCGTTCTGGCAACTCGGAGCTTTTTGCTTGGCGAACCGGTTTGGACAAGACTACGATAACCGGCCACAACGATTCCCAAGCACGCAGCTTCTGTGCAGTCGAGGCCATTGCCGATAGTTAGGCTCTGCGTCGAGGCACTTTGAAGCTTGCCTGAGCTTGGGCCCTGGCACGATCTCCGGCAGAACCGGTGCCGGACCTTGTTAGTTTGCGCGGGCTCCTAACACATCCCAACGTAATACACACAGAGAGACACACAGACAGAGACGCGCAACACCACACCACACTCACCACACCACACCCAGCCACAGCCCAAAGCATCTGCTGCTACTCCTTGACCTGAGCAGCAGTCGCTCCCTGCTCCACGTCTGGGGCATCTGCAAGCCCCTTCCGTCCAGCCGACGTTTTCATTAAAGGCTTCGCGCTGCAACCACGCCGAGACCATGGAACAACGGCTGTAGGAAGTGTAAAATCTTGCACACTTCCTCTGCCCCTTTCTGGTTGTTCTTGGCGTGCGGCGAATAGGCTGCTCGACCGGCGATGGAGATGAAGTATACGGAAAGTACTCCGAGACCATGGGAGTCATATCCTGGGCTGGAGATCGGGAAGTGGACAGGGTGGTGACCGCCACTACTTTCCGGCCCCATCTCTCAGGCTGGTGATGTCTGTCTCCGCAGAATACAGGAAGTGACTCGAATGACAAAGCATGGTCTGTGGATGATATGGAAGTAATCTTGGGATGTCAGAAGAATTTCAGGACTGTCGCTACAAAGCATAAACTGCCTTCTCGGGATCTGTAAGCATCGTTGTGCTGCGCTGGCATTCCGGCGTGGGCTCAGACGGGACGGTGCTGCAGTCCGACAAGGTCTCAGGGCCAAGCTTTGGCCAACAGAACGGAACGTGGTAGCTGCTTCCACTGCTTCATGATGGCTCCCGGTCACCGGTCACCCTAGTCCCAGCCTGCTTCCACTGACCGGTCAGGAATTCCTGCCAGGCGTACAGCATGCTGCCCCAAGTTCTTGCTCTCCGATGCGGATCTACAACTGAGAGCCGATGTTACGAGGTGTCCGGAAGGCAACTAGCATCATCTTTTGGAGAAAGGATCACCTCATCCTGACAAGGCACGCAAGTTTGGATTGCCGAGCTCTCTGCCACGGCCTTGGGTACACTTGCGCTGCTTGGCGTGCGAGGCAGCTGCACCTCTAGCAACCCAAGGAGATGCTGTTGCGTCGCATATCAGGTCAGGCCCACCCTTGGGACCTCGTCATCGACAGATTTCGCGGTAAAGCAGCCAAGACAAAGGGGCCTGGTTGGCATTCGCATCGCTTGGATCAGACCAAGAGACAGCCAGGTCTACTCTGAGTTCGCTGCTTCAGCTGCATGGCGCTCCAAAGTGGCTCCACAGAACAGAAAGGCAGGAACCGTGGAGCTGGGGCGATAATCAAGCCACTTAAAGGCAGTACTCGCATTGGTGGGTTCGAAGGCTGCCATCATACAAGAAGGTACACTCAACATGTTCCAAGTCAATGCTGCTTGAGCTGCATTCAGCAACATGACAGAGCTGCATGGTCAAAACAGGCACTGCGTGGAAATCAGCTTTCCGAGACTGGAACCAGTTTCGACGTTTCTCCATTCTCCGCGGTCGTTCATGTCCGTCATCGTGACCTGTCCGAGAGCCCCGAGCTGCCGAGCTGACCCAGGAGATGCTGTGAAAGCTTCCTTACGAGCGGAGCGCCTCGGTCACCGGAAAGTTCATAACATCCTTGGCTTCCGACTCTGTGCCGGGATCGGATCGCCATGACTTCAGCTTTCAGTCAGGGATCTGCCGCAGCGGCCGGATCAGTCAAGAAAGTTCGCATGAGGGTGTTGATGTCGTTCTTGGGCAAGCGCTTCGTGGTCACCATGATCTTCGGGGGACGAGCGCGGACAGCAAGCAGCGCCCTGCAGATCCCCGCCTGCAACCCTTCCTACAGTACCCGTCCCCGCCTGAAAGGTTGCCAACTTGTCAGTGCTCAGCCGGCGCCCCGCAGATGCATGGAAAGTCATCGAGACCCTCGAGATCTCCTGGAGATTGCCAGTGCTGGACGTGCGATACTGCTGTCTCCGGCAACAGCACGGAACAGCGAATCGACTGCAAGGCCAGGCTAGTGGATAAGTGCGAGTACGGAGTACGGCCATCGGACCTGAAAGGGGACGTCCAGCAGATCTGCCAGCGCAAGCCTCTCTTCACACGAGCTGGGATGCAGCACACAGCCGAAAAGCACTTGCCTCGCGTCGTGGAGGGTCACGTTCTTCCACTGGCTCCAGCAAGCCTGCAGTGCTATCCGAGTCTACAAGGGCGGGAGTGTCCGTTCGGCCAGCGTCCCTGCGCTCCTCGTTGCAGGTGCCCATGAGCTGCCAGATGCCAACGACGCTGGATTCCGAGAAACGTGCGGGTCGCACACCTCGGCCGGCGCCACAGAGCAAATGCAGGCTGATGATCTGATGTATCGAGATGATACTCAGCTATCTCGGGCTAGCCGGAGTCTGACACCGACGAGCACATCGACGAGCACTAATCAGTGAGTAGTGGCGGTTCTTGAGTTTTGGTTTGTTGGATGGACTTCTCATGCTCCTCTCCTGTTACCTGCTCCCAAGACGCTTGCCAACCCCACTGTGCCCGGCCAGCATCTCCTGGCCCCAAACCTTGAACGTGTGCACTCGCCGAGGAACACTGGCCGTGGGCCACCTCTGCACCACCACCGCAGCTCGTTGTGCCTGTCAAACAGCGGTCACACAGCGATCCAAAGAAGACTCTGCTACGACTTGCGACCAAGGAACAATCTGCGGTGAAGTGGTCGTAAAGCTGATCGTTCTCAAAGCACTGATAAATCGGCGAAAACTCCAATGCATCCTCAGCTTCACTTACAACCGCACGGAGAAACTGTCAGCCTGGTGAAGGATCTTCTCTTTCCAAGAGGCCAAGTTCATCCTGTCCATCGTGTCCTCGACAAGTTGCTGGATCTGGCCAGGTGCCAAGGTGGTCGTCGTACCCTCCTGGAACACAGAAGGGGTTTCGAAGACAATAGCTTGTGAGTGCTTCGATGTGTTTCGGGAAAATGCACCGCACCCTTCTCCACACCAGGATGCCAGCAATGCCTGTATCACCTCAGGGACGAAAGGCTGCGGCTACATGGTCGAGGCAAGCAGTTCAAGCTGTGCTGACGCTCACGAACGCCAAAGGAGCAGCCTTCCGCTGGGGCCGAGACTCACGTTGCCGGTTCCCGGTCGCTCGGTCCAAGTGTAGTTCTTCACGCTCTTGATCTGAAGCGACGACCCGGCCTGCAGACACGGCCACCCACCGCTTTAAATCCATCTTTGAACCTGCTAGGCAGGCTGAGAGTAAAGGAGCTGCTCTCGTGTCCCGTCGCCTCACCAGCAACAAGCTCGGCTCCATTTCTCACGAAGATGATCGCATCTTGCGTGGTGTGCGCAAAGGTATCCTTGAGTACAGCGGGAATCGCTGCTGGGAGTAACGATGAGCCCGACCCATCCGACCAGCAAGACTGCAATACTCCCTGACTGCAGGCAGCTAAGACCCAGGCATTGCTGCAAAGGCGGAGGTGGATGTGAGGCACAGAGATCCAATGCGTCACAAAGTAGGTGGCAGGATTCCTAAGCTGACGGCAGCCGAGCCCTCAACTCGTTGAACAGAGCAGGGCAAAGCAAACGTAGTTTCCATTGAGCTCGGGCTCTGCACACGTATGGTCACTGTGCCACTCTGACTCACCTCCAAGACGAGACATGTTGAGACAGGACTGCGACACAGGAGAAGCAACGCCCCAGGCCCGACCACCAAGTTGCCGCCGTTGAAGTTCGGATCGCTGAAGTCTGGGTACGCCTCGTTCATGTCCCTGTACACTGCGCAACCTGCATCCGATGGATCTGCCAGACAGCGCAGCCAGCGATTCATTAGCGGATGCTGGCGCAACAGCCAACTTCACTAGTCGGACTGATATGCACAAGGTCCCTGCACTTCCCATGCGAAGGAGTCCACATCAGATCGTGAGGCTACGACACAGCCTTCGAGGCTGTCATGGGGATTCCAGGCCGTCTGGGACTTCTGAGGAGCCTAGAAAAGCATCTGCACTCCCCCCAGACATCTTGAACTTGTGCTGCTCATGTCTGACAATTATGAAGAAACTCTGAGGTAAGGGCCCACCATGCCAAATGCACAGGATGACCATCTCTCGATGGGGTCAAGTTTCCAAGAACAATCTCCATATCATACCTCGCCGTCGTCTGTTGTCACATGCGCGACGGCTCACCCCCAAAACCTCGACTGAATGTGAGAAAACCCCTGCACCCAAGCAGCTGTGCAGGACCTTGCGAGATGCGGTCACCTGAACAGGTCAATGCGCCGCTGCAGGCCGTGCATTGCAGTGTGGGAAGTCCACACCCTCGCAGACACTTGACCCAATGCGACCAGCTCGCTGCACTTGTACTCAGAGTTCAGCTCGCATCCGCTGACCTTCTCAAGCTCAAGCAGGCAAGCTCAACGCGCCAATCTGCGATCAAAATCACCAGCCTTGGCATCCCAGCGATCGCATCGACCCCAGATATGCTTCTCCTGAGGATCTAGCACGTGGGGTCTTGCAGTAATTTGCTGTCGGAACCGCCGTCTGCCCCAAATGGACCAATTCACAGCAGTCTTTCTGATCAAGCATCTCGCGCCGCTATGTCCCAGAGTCGTCGGCTGCCACGCATACGCTCTCCATTGGAACCTGAAAACTACCCGGGCCCAGTGATCTGCTTCTCGATCAGGCCAAGGCCTTGGGGCGAATGGGCAACGGCCTCTGCAAAGAGGCAGACGGTCAGCACCTTGGCGATACAAGTGCATGGGACGCTGACGGCGGTCAAGGCTCTGAGCTGAGAGCGGCACTGCAAGTCTTGCCATGTCTGCTTGGGATTTTATTGAGTTCTATGTACAAGGCTGACTCTCAACCAGGAAGCCTTGTGAGTCCTGTGCTGCTGCTCTTAGAGTGCCGGTGCTCTGGGCCTGCCGCTGCGGATGCGCCACAAGCTTAGCAGCTCTCAGTGCCGCTTCCAATGCAAAACAAGCAGCCAAGCAGCGCAAATTCAAACGAGGCCACTTCGCACCCTTAGGTGGACGTCGGCGCCGCAAGCTCTGTTGAGCCGACCTCAGCATCGAAGTTGCACAGCTGCGCCTTCTATGCTTCCATAACACAGCGTCACGGGGTGTCACCTGTCACGTGACTCCTGCCGTGGCTCCCTTTGCAATCTGCGGAGATGCGCCTCCCAGTCGAAGCCGCTCCAGCTGGTTCTCCAGTCCTCGCAGCAGTTTCAGAGATCCACCTAAAGTCGGTCCGTGCAGCAGCTTTTGCCTCACTGTTTTGTCCAGGGCCGTGTGGAACGCGCGTAATACTACAAGTACAAGATTCCTGGCGGAACCAGCTTGAGAAGATCATGCCACTTTCCGGCATAGCTCATTCTCATTGCGGGCCCGTCTTTCACACCTTCCCCGATGGCTACCATCTGCCCTGCCACGGGATGGGTGTAAGTTGTTTGGCGAAGCTGGGCGTCCAAGCGGAAATTCTTCCAAACATCGTGAAGCTCGGACACATCCGGATTGTAGATTTGAAGGACTTCGTAAACGGCCACGACAGGAGTCCACCACTCGCCGGAGGGGAGGGAGAGCATGGCATAACTGCAGTTGTCCTTCCATTGCTGTGCCGTGGCAAGAACCTGCCGCTCCAAAGGCCTCCGGAACAGAGATGGAAATGCTTTCTTCAAAGCCAGGTGCACCCATGACCCAAACAACTGCATAGACTGCTCAAAAGCAACGTCATTTACATCCTTCTCGCCTTTCAATTTCCTCGCATCCAGGGCCCAGTTTCTGCAGCTTTTTGTCGCATCGATCCAACTCTTTTTGCGCAGACAGGACTCTCCAAAGCTCGTGAAGGGCATCTCGGGGAATCGATCTGCTAGCTCCAGGTCTTCGAGGTCCTCAAGGCCTGCAGCCTCGCCTTCCTCCGCGTTCCACGCATCCACCTGTCCGGTCATATCCATCTTGACACTGATGCTTATGCCGGGTCCCCAACCATCGGGATGGGAGTCCAAAATGTCTGCGGCCATGAAGTTAGAAATGTTGATGTCCATGTTCAGCTCTTCTTCCACGGCCAACTTCAGAAGGTTCTGACGAGTCTTCTCGAAATCATCGGACAAGCCAAGTTCACGCATGCCATCGAAGCCACCATTCACGAAGTCCGTCAGACCTCCAGGCGGTATGAGTCTACAGAGCAATCTACCTGGCCTGCTTGGCTTCCAGAGTCTAGAATTACTGCGCAAGCATCATCTCACCAGCCTGCATGTGACGTTTCAAGGGCGAGGTTTCTTGAAGCCACAAACAGTGACATTTCTGGATCCTCTGGATTGCCAGCACCGTAGAATCCCACATTCATCACCAAGTCAGCAAGTAGGCCATGATCCTTGCTCCCCATCAACCCGAGAAGCTCGGACGGGATCGCCTCGTTGGCCAAGTTCACCACAAATCGGAAGACCAGAGCGGCAAGGATCTGCTGGAAAGCCTCCGTCGATTTTGCAAGACCGTCCTTCTCCCTACTCTCCAGTACGGCTTTGAACGCTCGGCCTTGATGTTGACAGCGCCAACCCGGCTGAAGAGGTTTGTCAGGCGGGCCACCGTTCCGCTCCAGTAAGTCCCATTCCCGCGGACCTGGAACACACTGACACTTCCAATCTGAGTCCTAGACTTAGTACAGCTACCATATGGCACCATGCCGTTTCGCAGATCTTTCCACACCTTTCCACCTTCAGATCTTCGAGCTGGAGATTCATGTCTCGATCCTCTTTGGGAAATTTCAAGACGTTCCGGCCGTTCTCCTTCACAACCTTCGCCGACAGCGACAGCAGTGGCAGATGCGGGTCTTTGGCTTTTGCCTTGAAGGAAACGTTTCTGAAGGCTGTCGTTGGAATGCCAGGCATGGACATGACGACTCCTTGGAGGTCACCACGCAGCAGTGTCCGGGACGTGACCGCGAGCTCGATCTCCTCTGAGCCCACGGACTTCCTCTGTTTCTGAAAAACACGCACTGCAAAATGCACCTGAGTCTGTGCTGTTTTGTTTACCACGTTTATGTGTGGAGCCGCTGGCCTCAGTTCCAGGTCCATGCTGCAGCTCATGTTCTCGATGCCCTTGATGGCCACGAGAGCCTCGCCTGACAGCGCAGACCACCTCAGCCGTTTGGGAAGAAACACAGGTTCTTTGCTTTTAGTGCGCTCTCAGTCGACTGGGGCCGGCGGCACTTTGGACAGGTCTAGGTTGATCTTCAGCAAGGCAGGCTCTGGCGCAAAGTCCTGCACTTCCTGCTTCGGGCCGGGCAACAAGAACAAGTGACATTTCCCGCTTAGGGGTATGAAGTCGAGATGGCGGTCCAGGATGAATGCCTTTTTTTGACACCTTGGCCCTTGGGGTACCCTCGATGACCTGAAGAAGGGGTCCTGGCAGCTCTCCGACTGGTGCCATCGTATTGTCGGCTCCTTCACATGAACATCCTCCTCCTTATTATATCTCACTGTAGACGCGAGGCTGGCGCAGCAGAACAGTATGAGCAGAAGCATGGCTTGTGCAGACTAAGGCATTCTGAGATCCAGGTTCGAGCAGGTAACGGCCGAGATCATCATGGACTCATGAGACTCCGAACGAGCAGGAACGATCTTCCAGTCTGCCAATAGCACGCCTTTGGACGACAGCCCTTTCAAGCTACCATCCCCCAAACGTGCACGTGACGCAGTATGTCGGCTCCTGTTCACGAATTTTGGAGCCAGACTGGGAGGCCTTATGCACAGAAATAAGAGCGATTGTCGCGAGCTTCGTCAAGCTGCAAGGGCTGAAGATGTGCGTCCCAAGAGGCACTCTGTACGTCGATCGGTGGCGTTGCACCTGATCGTGTGCACAGTGGCCCTGGTTAGCACGGCAAACGCGAGTCTCCAGGAGTCCGGCCAATTCTCACAATTCGGACCTGGTACCATGCTTCACAAGATCAGCTTTGCAGGGCTGCGCCGTGACCACAACAGCCAGTGAGACCAGACCTCCCTCCTTGAAAGTTGGCCTACGTTATGGCAGTCGTGGCCCGTGTTTTGTTGATGTGGCGCGCCGTTGCCTCCTTCCCTGGCCCTCTAGCACACACCTAGTCAGACCTATAGTTCTTGATCCAGGAACATGTTAACGTCGGCGGCCCTCAGCACATTGAAGCACAGCAAAAGGCCGTGAAAAAAAAAACACCTGCGTTAAAGTATGCGACGATGGGAACGCGACATGACGTCACCGGGTTCCGAAAAGCTCTTGTGGAAATCCGACCATTGCTTCTGCAGCCGAATGCAGTTTACCCCTGGACTCGACTTTCGAAACGAGCCAGGCTACGCGGTAGGCGCCCTCATCGCGGAAGGCGAGGCATGGTGTCAGGCGACGGCCCTGTCCCAGTGCCGCCGTGCCGCATGCAAGCCGTGCCATCCAAAGCCCCAAAGCTATGCTCTTCTTTCCGCCTCTGCCCAGTCCAAGTCGGAGACAAAGCCCGTGGTCTCCCACGGCCCCATCTCTGTTCGGTCTGCCGGGCGGGGGGGGCTTTGCTTTGCCGCTAGGCACCGTTTCAGCGACCCGAGCCTGGCTCGGGTCGACCGCGGAGAGGCGGGAAGAACCTCCATCTAAGCACAGCACGGGCACTCGCGAACTACAGAAAGGAGCGAGTGGGAAGCTCACAAAGGCTCCGACCTGCCACCTGCCAGCCCCTGCAAAGTGCAAAGCGCATGCGCAGGCATCCGCATCCCAACATCTTCGAGTTGAGCTGCGCCCTTGTGGCGTTCTAGGGCCAGGGCTGGCGGTGTGTTTGAATCGCTCTGAGCGCCACCTGTGGCACAGAGACTTCGCTTCGCGAAGTGACGATGCCACTCTGACTGCTTGGCTTAAGATGCTCTGCCTTCAACCGGCGCCGCCGGCACCTGGCACCTGAGCTCTATGGCAAGACAAGACTGGGTACGGAGTCTCTGCACGTGCTCTTGTGATCTCTTGTGCCTCCTGAAGAACGCCAGTCTGTCCTTGCACAGGTAGAGACCTTGACGAGACATCAAGACCAGACCCTCCTTGAAGCCCTCCGCTGCCCTCGCCGTGCGGACGAGCGACCCATCAGCCCATGAAAAGGACGGCCCGTTGTCACCTATGCTGCTTTCACACGCGGTTTTGGCACCCGAAGCATGCTCGGACTGCGATTCTAGGGTGTGCAAGCTTGCTATGCGAAACATTGAGGAAAGGCGATTTGCATCCATGATCCATGACCCCGGCCGTTGGCAAGGGCTGGATGTATGCACCTTCAACCTGCGATCAAGGCAGCTGTTGCTGCTAAAAGCTATGCCGGAAAATAGGGCTACTTTGGCTTTTGCTTGAGTCTTCATTGCTGTACATCATGCCATAATTACACACAACTCAAACACAAGAAGTAGGTTCACTGCGTTGCTCCCACTTTGTGGCCTTCCGTGGGGCTTCACGCACCTTCCGCTCCCGAATCACTGCCCCGGTGTCCGGGCCTGGGCCAAGCTGAGACATCTCAGAGCTGCTTCTACTTTCGCATTCACCGCTTCTCTAGGCTGATCTTGGATCAGTGCTGAAGGTCACGCTGCTGCAGCCACCTGCCTGAAAGCTGCAGAAGAAGCACGATTAACAGCAGGCCTATGTTGAATACAAGCTCCACGGCGTAGGAAGCCGGAGGCCTCGAAATCCACAACCGCCATGCTGAGGTTGTCGGGGTTTGTTGCAACCTCCACCTGAATCGCGACAGTTGTTCACTGCCTCCGAGAAGAGGTGCTTGGGCCTCGAGGTAGACTCCCTGCGTGCTGGCACGCACCACATCCGTGCAGAGGCGACACCTTAGGTACGCCACCTGCAGGCAGAAGCTGATGTTCTTGGAGTGTCAGGGCTGGATCCTTCCAACACTAAACAATTGAATTCTGCCGTTTGCACGGCACATCTGTCAGATCTGTCCGTCATTTCTGCGTCATGAATGATGCGCTGTGCACTTGTCCGGCTGCCATATTCAATCCTAAGCCGAAAAGCATTTGCGAACAAATGCTCTAGCCCTTACCACTTCCGCCAGTGACCCATGTCGCCTCGTCCGGGTGTGCCACGCAGGTGATCTCATGACCACCGAATGGCGTGCAAAAAGTGGGTATCTGAGTGGAAAAACCAGCGCAACGAGCACTGCATCTTGTTGCAGCACGTGCAGCAGAATCACATCAACTTGGAGTCCGGCATTGTGCTTAAAGTGCTGGAATCGCCCTTTCCAATCCACCCGCGTCAACTTCCTGGCCAGTAATGGCGGTGGTCGTAGTATAAGGTGCATTTGTGACTAGCAAGCAGCGACTGCAGTGACATGCCTTGCTCACGAACAGATCTGGATCGGGATGCACCATGGTGCACCGTTCTTTTGACTTCAACTGATCTGAAACGAAATCTTGTCCCACACCACGGCGAATCCCACCCACGGCAATGCCTAGAGTTGCTTTGGATGTCGGCAGACTCCTGCGCTGTTCTGTCGGCCCATGATGGCCAGTCGAGCTTCAAACAACTATCCGAGGCTTGGCCTTAAAACCTGGAGTAGCTTTGCAAGTGTGCAACTTGTGGACGGCTGTCGTTCTCGCAGACAGCTCGCTGCAAATCGTTTCTCTCGGTACAGGGGCCCAGGCTGGCTGTTCGAAGGTGCCGTCCCGCTCCAGCTCCATACCACGGTAGGCCTTAAGCTCCGCATGGCTCCGCGATCCGAGCACAACCGAGGCTTAACATGGAATCCACTGAGAAGCATTGTGCCCGGCAGAGGCACCCAACTCACGCCACGGGCCCATGGTTGCTCGGCTGAGCTGCCGGAGCCTTGTTGGGAAAAATTGCACGCTTCGAGCGCAAAGCCAACCTTTTTTTTGCGGCACACCGTTGCGTGCAGGACCACCTCGTGCTGGCCTGCGGCCTGTGTTACATCACCTGGTGTAAGCCACCACGTTTCGGAAGAACAGGCCGACAAGCACAGGTCGCAAGTGGGCCGAGGCCTGTACATGTACATCTGACCACAAATTCAGAAATCAGGCTTTGCCTGCAAACTTGGGCATCGAGAACAAAAGGCTTTGCTGTCACGTCGATCGTCAATGCAGGAGTGCATAGCGGCAATCGTTGGACAGCAAGCTGGGCAGCTCTGCCCATAACCTTCCTTGACGCGTCTCAGCTTTGGAGGCAACGTGGCTGTACAAAGAGAGAACAAAGTGCAGGTCGCCCTCAATGCGGAGTCAACTGCATCAGACCTGATCATAACACCAGCTGGCCTGATGCAACAAAACCCATATGGTTTACGAACAGTTTCAAAACTGCGACCACTGTGGCTCTTTGCTATTCTGGAACTGGAGTGATGCAGCAACGCAAGTCAAGTGAGGGCATGAAACGACCGCCTGGACCTGTCTGGCCGGCGTCAGCGTGTCGTTGACGGCGCTCTGGCCCTGCTTGTCTTGAGGGTACCAAATTTGCACGCACAAGAAAGGATTCAACCTGCTTGCCTGACATGTGGAGGCGAGCGCTGTGAGAAGCGGTCGTCCACCGGCCGTGACGACCTCGGCGGTATCCTCAGCCTCGGTCTTCGGGTGTAAGGCGCACTCAGTTTCAGAGAGAAGGAACCTCCGAGAGGAGGAAAGCGAATCCATGCTAAATTGCGCGTGCAGCGTCGACCGCACCCGACATGATGGACGGCTCACAAGGCCTACTGAAGCAGGAGCAGTAGGACCTGCCGGCAAGCGACGTCCGGGCAAGCGGTGGGGAGATCGCCACTTCGACCTTGGGCGTGAAACTGAATGGCACTGCCTTAGTGATTAGCCGCAAACATACGAGTACGTTTGTGCCGGGTCGAGTGACCAGGTGCCGGGCCGGGAGTACCTTCCCGTCGACAGCATCTGGCGGTATCTGCCCCACCGCACAGAGTCGCTCTGCAGAGAACATCGTCTCAACGTCTCTATCAATCGCAGAAAGCGGACATGATTATGCCGCAAGGCGGAGATGTGCGACGCCAGCTCAAACTCTTTCATCTAGAAATTCATGTCCACAGTGCCCTGCCGAGCCACCTCGCATGCTGAGGGCAAAGGACACGAGCCAGAAGCTAATACCGGCCCAGCAGAATCCTTGGTAGTTGGATACTCATCCCAACCAAGGCCAGGTGAAGAGACATGCCGCTGTACATACTGACATGAATCCTTGCATTCATCCTTCTGCCCAGGCTCTGCCCACGAAGTCAACGAATGTCCCAATCCACTCAGGGGCCTTTGACCGATTCCAGTGCTGATTCTGCGCAAGCTGGAAAGTAAGATCACATGACCCGCTTCATGCAAGCTTTCGGTGGATGATTCGGCGGGGTGATTACAGGTCGATAGTCAAGTGCTGGATCCGTCCCTCTGTTGTGAAATACACTGAGACATAGCTCAAATCCGCGCCGGTGGCTGCCATGATAAATGCAACCATGATGCAAGGCTGGGAAAGTATGCAGATAGCGTGTAGGCCCACAGCATGAAAATGAAAGATGCCCACATGAAGCCTCGGTAGGCTTGTGAAGGTACCATGATACCCCGTCTCCACTTTTACATGCCTGTATCAGCACAAGCCGGCTTTGGCGATCATGAGACAAGCGCAACGCGATGACGGTACATGTCCAGCAGAACAACTCGCTTTTGGAGAAAGCTGCCACCCAGTAACAAATCCGCAGAATGTCGCACAGGCTCTTGCGGCCAGCATGTGCTTCGGAGGCAGACTGCGTGCTGTGGAAGGATAGGGTCAGGAATTGACCTGACAAACATGATGCGAAGGAGTCTGGAGCTGCGGCTGGCATAATGCTTGTATCATGAGCCTGCACCGAAGAGCCTATGTCCTGCAGGGCATGCTAAGTGCAAAGGGAGGCCGCCAAACTCTGTCTCACCCTCGCGACCAGAAACCCCATGCGCTTCCACGGTGTCATGACCTCAAGCTGGATCGTCAAAGGCCCGGTCTCACACAGGAGCAACTAAGCTCAAGGCAGAGCACGAACTGTTTGAGGAGGTTCAGCAGCCATCCCTCGGTTGCTGCTTCCGCAACTACATTGTCAGACGTGAACTTGCCAAGGCACCTCTCGTGCTGCTCGTGCGATGTCAAACCCTGCGGGCAACAGCACAGCAGCAGCACCACCAAACTCCAGCTCTTTTTGGCTGCGCGAAGCAGGTGGAGTGACGCTACATGTCGTTGTCATCTTCACGAACACTGCCAGTGCTTGTGCAAAGAAAGGCTGGCAAGACATCGGACCTGGAATGGATGTGGTTTTGCCTTTTTTCTCGTGGGTTTTTGTCAGCTTTCATGGCTTTTCGCAGGGAAACACTGGCGGAGGGTGTCTTTTCTTCGGAGCGGCTCGGCTTTGGTTTGGCTTGGCTCGGTTTGGCTCGGTTCGGCCTGGCTTGGCGAACCAACCCGGACCGAGGAAAAAAACCAACACCCGGAAGGAATGTTTTTGTCTTCGGTGCGGTTCGGATTTGGTGCGTCTTGGCTGGTTTTGCTTGGCTTTGCTTTTTGAGCCTAGCCAAGCCTCACCAACGAAAAAGTGAGCCAATAATGTACCATATATACATATATATATATATATATATATGTATGTATGAGAACCTCATGTGAACTTTAGTGTGTATATCGTGTGTGCAACATGTTATATATATATATACACATATACATATACATATATATATATATACATATTCATATATATATATATACATATATACACATGCTGGTGCTACTACTACTACTTTACTACTACTACTACTACTACTACTACTACTACTACTACTACTACTACTACTACTACTACTACTACTACTACTACTACTACTACTCTTACTACTACTCACGCGGCTGCTGCTGCTACAACTACTACTACTACTACTACCACCACTACTACGCAGCAAAGGCTCCCAGCGCCTATGTGCGCCGGAACATTTGCAAGCCAAACATGTGGTATTTACAGCATGTGTTGTCAGACCCATGCGGAAGCCGTCATCCCAACTACTTTCGTGAGTGTGAATCTTTAGCCAGCAGGCTCAATGCCCAGGATGCGAAGCAACTGCAAAGATGCATCGCTTACAGACGAGTGTGGGGTAGCGCCGGCAAAAGATGGTTGAGCTGTGTGCTGATGGTGGTGTCGACTTTTGGAACCGCCACCTGTATTAATGTGTAGCGAGAACCTGCACCCTAAGCCCTACCCCCACCCCATCCCGAGACCCCCCCTCACCAGCCCCAAGCCCCCACCCCTCCCCAAACCAAGCCAAGCCAAGCCATTTTATATCAAAACTCCCTATCACCCAAGGCCCTCCTGGAACCTTTGTGTACCAGCTAAGGCTGTCTCTCAGTAGAGCCTGTCTAACAGCCAACCCTCTCTTACAGCCAACCCTGTCTAACAGCAAAGCCTGTGTAGCAAGAACCCTTGCCAAGACATAGTATGCTCTTCCACATGGTCTTCCACTGGGGCTATTCCTGTCGTCAGAAAGCATAAAAAAACACGAAAGGCGAAAATAGCCACTAAAGGCCAAAAGGCACCAAAAGGTGAAAATGTAGGAAATTCACACAGGCGCCGGCGGCGTTCGCCCCGTACTACTACTACTACTACTACTACTACGACCACTACTACTACTACTACTACTGCTACTACTACTACTACTACTACTACTACGACTACTGCTACTACTACTACTACTACTACTACTACTACTGCTACTACTACTACTACTACTACTACTCCTACTCCTACTACTACTACTACTACTACTACTACTACTACTATTACTGCTGATGCCTGAAGCCCCTTCCCTGTAAAGTCAATCAGGTGGAGCTTGATTGTTCAGGACCTTGCCTTGAAGCGGAGTGGCTCAGAGAGCCATGATCGGCAGAAGCCAGCACGCACGGCTTAGGTCCATGAGCGGCAGAAGCCAGCACGTAGGGCTTAGGCCATGATCGGCAGAAGCCAGCATCGCAGTTGCTTAAAGCTTAGCCTAGACTGTGCACAGATGTGTCTAGGACTGCATGCACTTGTTGTGTTGACGGAAAAACAGAGGGTAGTGTCCGCGCTCATGGTTGTGGGATTCCCTTCAGGAATCTTCCGATAAAGTTGGAACGATACTGTTGAGGAGGCGCCGTATGTCGGGTTCAGCTGAAGGGCAGGACAGTGCAGCTCTTCAGGTGATGAGCCCAAACGCTGCTACTGAGCAAGGAGAGGCTCTGCGTCCTGCTGAGGCGACTAACGGCACCATGAGAGGGCTACCGAACGGTGTGGCGTCAAGGGAACTTCAGACCTTGACGAGCGGATCCCGAGGTAGCGCGGATAGCATAAACCCTTCTGTGAATGAGGGCGTCTTGGCCACCCAGCCGGGTGGGTCGAGATCCGAGGCTCGTGCGCTGACTGAGGTTCCCGCGCCTGGGAGAGTTCAGGCCTTCGTTCCTGGACAGCAAGCGATGGGAAGTCAGGCTTCAGTGGCGGCTGCTATGGCTTTGCAAGATGGGAGTGTGCATGCTGTGAGGGCTGATATGGAGGTGCAGCAGGGCTCCTCTTCGTTGACTGTTGTGCGCTGGATTTCAAGGTTGAACGATTTCTTGGCGACACAGAGTCAGTCGGTGCTTGGTTCGGTTGGGTTTAACGCGACGCCTACTCAGGGGCCCCGACATTCACGAGCCACACCACAAGCACTCACACCAGCAGCAACCCCAACAAGACGGCAGCCAGCAGCAGCAGACGGGCCGAGGACTACCACAGGTTCGCCTTTAGAGTTTTCTCCGCCGGAGGAACTGCCCCAAGGCTATGTTGGAAGGGGTCCTCGAGGAGAACCTCAGGAGGCACCGCTGTTCTCAAGGGAAGCTTGGGAACAGATGATGGGTTTTTCGCAGAGGGCTCCGTGGCTTTATGGTCGAGGGCTTTGAGAAGGCCTGTGTGTCAATACTGCTTGAACGACTGGCGAAACCACCCAGACAATCTGGGTGATCGGTGACCTGGAAGGGGTTCTGGCAGTCGGAGGAATGATTGCCTCCTTTCGGAGGCATCAAGGAGG